>JAVSBS010001371.1:145358-183628 GCA_033124195.1 Coracias cyanogaster
TGCAGGCTGTCCAAAAGATAAGGTGAGCACAGTGTTGGCCTCAGGAAAGTAAAAACAGTAATTTTACGTCAGCTGTCAAGACATGAATACACAGGAAAAAAAGAAGCTTGTTTTTGCTGTTTTTTAAAGTAGACCTTTCAAGTCACCTTTACACATTCCTAAGAGGTTAGCTGCAGGAGCACAGATTTTTGCACAGAATTCAAATGAGGAAAAAGTATGATTGCCAGACTTGTTGAGAGCTGTGTCTGTCTGCTTCAGTATCCTCCATCTGACAAGGGGGAACAGGAGATCCTTCAAAGTTTAAGGGCATCTATAGGACAGCATGCTCTTTGAGAAACCAGCTTCATCCATTCAGATGTATAAAGGCTTTCTTATGTCCTGAAGCATGTAGCTTTTTGTCCTTTCTTTTTTCCTGAAGTCTTTTTATTTTAATCTCCTCTAATATGTCAGGAGATTTTTCTCATTATCTATTACCCTTTTTTGATGCTATTAAGCTTCTGGCGACAATATCAAGAGACAATAGGGTTCAGAGGTTAATTGTGCCTTGTATTTAAAAAGTACTTCCCTTTTTCCATTTTAACTGTGTTCATTTTTAAGTAATGCTAAAATAGGAACTGAAAAAAAAAACCCTATAGCTCAGTTTAAAATAAAAATGAAAGAAAAGAGAGAGAGTTAAATTATGACACACTAATTCTTTCCTGCAAGCCTTGGGGAAAACTTGATGGCACTGAGAAGTTAATGTAAATTGCCACTGTTAAGGTTTGATTAGAAAGAAAATTTAAAAAATAACTCTTTAATCAGCTCCTCAGCTGCTGTGAATCGTCTTAGTTCTTTGGGAGTTATTGAGCCTGAAGTGATTTATATCACCTAAAGATCATGCCCTTTGATCTTTAAATATCTAATAATTTTTACGGATCTCCTGTAGCCTTCTTTTAATGTATGTACATCTTTCTTAAGTCATGGTGTACAGAACCACAGTTTCTACTACACCTGCTGTCTCACCTCCTGCTTCCAATGCATCATCCTCCCACTGATAAATCCCACAATTAGAGTTATTCCTCTTTTGCAGAAAACACCATTGATCCCAGATTGTGATCCATTATAGCATTATTCCCCAGTCAGTAACTCCCCACATTGTATTAATAATGTCACTTCCCTGGCCACAAACACATATCTCTCCCCATGTGTTCAGCACCTAAACTTACCAGGCTTCATCTCAGTGATTTCAAAATCACTTACACAATTAATCAAGATAATTTTGAATTGCAATTGTCTCTCTCCATTTTCATTCTTCCTCCAGGAACTGCCTCCTGCCAGCCAGGGGCTATCCTTTCTAGCTACAAATTCACTTCTGCCACCTTGGGACTCACTATACCAAAGCTCAAACCCAAAGATTTTAAGATTTAGTTTCCTCTTTTATAATACACATACCATTGCATTGTGGATTATAAACCTACCTATATAAAATGTTTTAGTACTGAACATCTATTAATCCTGCTTCTGACCCAAAGTATTCACACACATACTGATTCTAACCATCTTGTGAAAAAGCTCACGTTTAGCTGAAGTAATTCACCCATTTTTGTTCGTCCCTACCTTTAATTATTCATCCTTGTTATTAATATAGTTGTCAAAATTCACATTAAAAACCCTAACCTTCTCCATTTTAAGACCTCATTTACCACTATCCACACCAAAATGCCCAGTGACTTCCATGGGGTATAGTCTGAAAATGTCATAAGAATTACCTTCATTCCATCATCCACATTCTATAAAAAATTAGAGATTAGGATTCTAAAACTAGCACCTTGTGCATAAGGACTCTTAATGCACTCTTCAGACTTAATGTGTCTCTAGAGGTTGTATTTCAATCAGCTAGGAACAAACTTTTCATCTATGTAGTCTTGATTTATTAGTCTAAGCATATCTTGTGCCATGTCAGATATCCTAGGACAGGTGACACATTCACACAAGATACGATAAAGGACCTGCTGCAGGCCCTATACTCCCCTGGCTGAAAAGCTGGAGACCTGGTGAGATACCCGGAGATGAGACAATGGGATCTCAAATGGCACTTCACATTTAGGCAACTGAATTGTTCTTTATATATTTCCTTGTCTTATTATAAATACGTCATATAATGTGTCAGTGCCTGCTTATGTATAAACCTGGACTCGTGTGATGGATGTTTCCACATGGAGGAAGACTACACTGCAGCTACACTCTTCTTTTCTGAAAGGAACACCTTTATGCCTCCCATATACGTTTGCTTTTGACAGTTAATCACAGAGCTGCTTGACTTACGCTAAAAAAAAAAAGAAGTCTTAAAAAGAACACATCTCATCTTTGCCTGCACACCTTCCACTCGTTACAGGAAAGTGCTAAAAAGGTTGACATACTCCATAACAAAAATTGCAGTCACCAGCCAGCAATCAGAACTATTCCTGTGGATGTATGCTGTGCAATATAGGCAGTAATTATTTCTTACAGAAAGATCCATACAAGTGCAACCCTGCTTCTCACCCTCTTTAAAAACCTTCTGTTGTGCTTACCTCCTGGGATCTATCTTATCTCCTTTCTCTTCAACATCCACTTGGAGGAGGGACGACACCCTATAGGTTTCTCTGCCAAGAAGGTACAGTTGACTCCCTGTTCTACTTTTCGCAGATGTAGATGCTGCTGGCTGTAAAATGTCACAGTGCTTGGCAGAAATTAGTTCCTGCACAAAGAGCAGAAAACTTGTCCTGACCCTACAGAAGGTCTAAAAATGATTGACAGAGGAAAGTACTTCAAAGATCTAGCTGAGGCACAACCTGTTTCTTTCATCAAAAATACCAGTCCTCTATTCACCAAAATGGTGTGAAGCTGCTAGACACTGTTCCATCACTGATTAAACATTGGCAATCATCATTTGTGGAGGAAACACACATAAAAAGCTATTTCCCTTAAGCGCACACATTTAAGAATAGCATTTCCAGCCGAAGCTGATTGCCTGTTGACAAAATAAAAAAATACGTCTGGATTTTACAAAATTAAGCCCATAATCTACTGAAGTGCAGAGGTGGAGCGCTGTCATAGATGAGTAACAGCAGCAAAGGTGTTCAAAGAAACCTGAACCTGTGTCAAGGCTTAATCTAGTATCTCAAAGAAGTTAATGGAAAAATAGTTCATTGCCTTTGCAGGACCTTAATAAAGGGTCATCTTCTGAACCCAGAGGAGAAAAGAGGTGATTTTCCCTTTTTCAATAATGCCAGAATCTGGCTGAAAATGAATGAGGCATGGGACCGGTGGGCCTTCCCATCCAGCTGCAGAGGTAGCTCTGCCCCATGTCAAAGCGATGACCAAGGGCAGATTCCAACCATGACGCACTGAAGTACAGCTCCCTGGACCTGTCTCCAGGTTGACAGTGATGTGATAGATCAGCACTGGAACTTTCCTTCATGGCCATCAAGTGCCATTCATACTGGCTTAAAGTATTTCTTCCTATTAGAAGGCATCTTACTCAGAAGCCACTCTTTTCCTGAATAGCCGTTCATGGAAGTTCGTGCTCCAGTTGCCCAAGAGAGGGACTGCTACTGCGTGGTTGGCTGCTCTTATGGCAGTCAACATCAACATCAACATCACCCATTTTCTTTCACTCTCATTATAAAGTCATAGAGCCATAGAATGATTTGGGTTGGAAGGGACCTCAAAGATCATCTTGTTCCAACCCCACTGCCGTGGGTAGGGCCACCTCCCGCTAGACCAGGTTGCTCAAGGCCCCATCCAACTTGTCATTGAATGCTTCCAGGGATGGTGCACCCACAGCCCCCCTAGGCAACCTGTTCCAGTGTCTCACCACCCTCACAGTAAAGCATTTCCTTCTAATTTCCAATCTAAATCTACCCTCTTGCAGTCAAAGCCCATTACCTCTCGTCCTATCACTACAGGCCTTTGGGAAAAGTCCCTCCCAAGCCTTCTTTTAGCCCAGCTTTGTTCTCAAGTTCAATTAGAGCAAGTGCTATTTCAAATAAGGATACTTATGTGAAACATGCACACGTAGAAAAGGCACACTTATAAAACAAGCAAAGAGGAAAGAACAAAATGCAACTACTACTCACATTAATACTTCCTAATCTCTTTATGACCCTTTCCAAAGTTTCAGCAGTAATACAGTAGGATGCAGTAATGCCAAAGAAAGAAACAAACCATAGTAGTACAAACTGAAGGAACTCGCCATATAAATCCAAATAATAAATATTTTCCAAGGAAAGCATCAATGTTTAAAAATAGGGAGTGTTTCAGTGACTGAGACACTGTGCAAATCAGCTTCACAAGCTCTGTGTCAGATGCAAATTGATGTTAAATATCTGGTGGCAAAGAGCAGAAAGACGACAAGCTCTCTTATGCAGCAAGTTGAGCTACTAATAGTTACATGCCTGAGACACATTTTAACGAGGTAACTTTGGACGTACTCAGCCAGCATCTTGCTGATCACCCTTTCTTGTAGAACATCCATCAGCAAACCAACATGCCTATTATTTTTCTGAGACACCTGGAGTTTAACAGTTAATTTAGTTTTATACTGGTCTTTTGAGGACACAAAGATCATAAATATCTTTAAACACCTCTTCCTGTTGCAATGGTCATTTTACCTCTAAAAGCCAACTGAGAGAGAAAAAATGAGAGTTCACAAAGGCACTTAATTCTACCATAAAGACACTTCTTCAGATAAGGACTCCTAGGAGACACTGATTTGTACCACTGTGCAGCACTTTTCTGGTTTGTTGTTTTGGCCACTACAGGCACAGAGATGCAAAGAAGCCTTTGAAAAGGAAATATTGTGATATCTTTCTCTATCACGAGGCATCAGGACTATTCAGGACCTTTTAGTTTACCAGAAGAAGAGAGATGGCAAAAACTGCCCTTTTCCCATCCACTGCAAGACCTAGACCACCATAGACATTTTTAGAAAAGAAAGCAACATTTCAGAGGAAAAAAACCAAAAGGTGCAACATTAATTAAATACCTAGCTTCTTAATAAATACTTGTATTTCAGATTGTCAAGAAATGACTTGAAATAATCCATTGTCTTTCATCTAATCAGGGCAATTACGAAAATAACAGCACTTACTTGAAATATACTTTGGTTACTTCACTTAGGCAATTATATTTATACAGAAGGAAGATCCTAGACAAAAGTAAATGCAGGTTAGCTTTTCAAGGGAAAAATACAGGAATACCTTGGAAGAATGATGCAAGAACCAGTTGCCTACAACAGCTAACAAAATGCAACAGAACCAGCAGCCCACTTCCCCCAGCGCTGGAGAAGTAGCCCAAGGACTCGCTGAACTGGGGGACAAGCAGCTTCTGCTGGAGTTGCCTTCCTGCAGCTTTTCCACTTTCTCCACCTGCTGGCCATGCTGGAAAGCAGCACAGCACCAATATATTCCATTATGTGAAAATAATCTGATTCAAGTGATTCTGTCCTCACACCGAGGCCATTAATGAAGTTTCACTGCATTTTTGTACTGTCAAAGGTGAAATTAGCATCTCTGATGAGACATCTCAGTAAAACAACAATGAAAAAATGGCAAAACCACCTGATTATTAATGCTTTTCAAAAAACAGAAGACTTCTCTCACTTGAAAGCATTCCCTATCTGCTTAGATTCCGAATACAAGAAAGAATAGGACTGCTGGGCTAAACTCAGTATTTCTGTTTGCAGCATTATCAGTTCATTGCTCACAGGTGATGTGTTCACTAAGGGATTTAAAGTCTCTGAAACAATCTGACAAAACAAACATTAAATAAAATAGAAGATAAAAAAAACAGACCCAAATTATTATGTCTATACTGTTCCACAGTATAACAGAGATAAGGATAGCAATGCCCGTACTGGATGGATTTCTTCATGATGCACCAAAGGCCAGTGAAGATACCATGGTGCTGCAGAACTAAAGCATTGTTGCAGGAAGGCTACGCATTCAAAGAAAACAAAAAAAGCATGATGTACTGGCAAAAGACAGGCCACTTGAAAACTCTGTTCTCTCAGTATTTTGTACCTGAGAAAAGGGCAAACAATTTTCCCTTCTCTCAGTTCCACATTTATTGCCTACAATCCAAATCAAAGAGCCTCATTTCACAGCAGTTGTACCTCTGCATATACCCCACTCATACTATCAATTAGCAGCAAGGACAGTTTCCTTATTGCTACTACAGCAAAGCAATTACAAAAGTATTCAAAATTCAGGGCAGGCTTTCCAGGAGAAGCCTGTTTTGGTTTCGTACAGTGTCTGACTAGCTGGCAGACAACCAGACGGACTGACAGCTTGAGTGAGGTTGTTTTCACAGCGTGGCAGGTGCACTCAGCTTGAGCAGCAAACGTCTGCCCCTTGAGCCTGCCCAGCACCACGTCCCTGGAGAGGCTGCATACACAGCTTTGTCTGAAGCACGGCATGGCTCACCAAGAAACTAATGCAGGTGGATCCACTGATCTCTGACCAAAAATTTGCCACGATGCTCCTGCCAGAAGGAAATCCAAAGTTACCCTCACCCACTTAGAGCTGCTGAAACCTGTTATAATAAAATCATAGAGGGAAGATAGGAGCTGGGTTGCAATCCTTAAGCAGATTTCATCTGGCAGTATTGCAGTAGCACCCAGTGGCTTAAAGCTGCGCTGGTAAGATGGTAAAAGAGCACTGAAGCAGTTATGTATTTCTACCTGACAAATACAAACGTTAAGTTATAATACCAACAAAACTTATAAACTCCCCAAGTCCAAATAACAGTGTTCACTGACAACTACTCACAGCACACAAAGCCCAGTCATGAAAACATTCCCATACATACATATACAGTGCTGAGGCTGCAACCAGCTTCTGCAAGAGGACATGCACCAACACTCTGGAGGAAAATCTTAATATGCTACTCACAGGTCCAGCACAATACAAAAGGTGACTCTGAAAAGTATTCCTTAGGGTAACATGTCAGCAATACACTCTGGGTGAATTCCCAATTAATTGCTGTTTTAATTATATAAACAGAAGTTACCAGCAATAACAAAACATAATGTCTGACTTCAGTTGATGCCAAATGTTTAGATGCTTTAGTGGACACTTGTCTCGATATTTGTTTTAGCTGTCACTTCATAGGACTGTTACAGATTTTATTTTTCATCTCTCTTGAATCTGAAATATTTGCTACTATGATGCCTTAAGCAAAGCTATTGATTGCTCACTGCCTACTTTATATAGCTAAAGCTAGATTCCAGCTTATAAAAATATGCTAAGATCACCAAAGATAAAGAGTTAATTATCATTTAAAACTTTGAATCTGAATAAACAAGCCCCAAAACCTATAAGAAGGAACATAATTTCATTACAAAGCATACCTAGAGTTCTGTATTTGCCATCAAATAAGCTGTTAGACTTCCTCTAGGAATTGCTCTAAATGTGGGCTAATAACTTGTAACATGAAGTAGTGACAGTAATATTGTAAGCAGACAATCCAGATGATCATATACACACAAAATCCTCCTGGTTTGAAATGTGCCAGAAAATAGACTGTTCTGAAGCTGTATACAGATATTCCAGAAGTAAAAATATTGTGATTTTTTTTTTCCACTTTTAAGGATCTGATGAAAAACTAAAATTCAGTCCTTTACTGAGGTTTGAGGGGGAATGCAAACAGATTTTTTTGTTATTTAAATTACAATATTTCTATAATGAGACTGTAGTTCATCTACAGAGGGAAATACAAAATCTCTAGATCCCAGCATTTCTGATTGCAATCGGACACCTAACTTCTCTTTATATCCTCACTCTTCTGATGCATCTACAACAGTAAGTATTTTCCCTCTATAAAATAAGGTTTAAAATAAGGCCAAATTAACTAATGGGTAGTGATGATAATAAACTAAGGAGTAAAATGAGAGCGTCACCTGGACGACTGAGACTTTATACTAGAATCCCTTGTGGAGCAAGAGCTGTTTTGTCAAGAGCAAAACCAATTCTTACTCTGTACAGAACTTCATCCATTGCCAAAGCTGAATATTGTACTAATACCATTTTAAGACTGTGGATCACAGAGAAAGCGACAAGATACAGAACTTAGTTAAAGCAGAGCTATTTTACGCCTCCAGCAGGTACCTTCACATTTAAATGCAGAATTATATAAGGCTGGCATTTGGATGCAAAAATGTTCTATTAACACTTCATTGAACAACAGGGAAGTTTTTATAATTACAGGAGACTTGCCGGCTGGCTCATCACCTGCAGTGATGCCAAACAAGAAGGGGAACAGCCATCATGCATCTGTGACAGATCTGCGTGCAGGTGAATTCAGAAACAAAGTCTACACAAAGGAGTCAGCATCCTACAGTAATATACTATGCTATGCTAGTTTATCATATAATTGCACAAATAATTAAAAAGGTAGTTTTAAAACTAACTTACTACTCTTACCATGTGTACATATCTGTGATTTCAATGAGTCAAGTAAGTATTTAATTCCTCATTTATTGGAGAGGAGAAAAAAAAAAAGCACAAACCAAAATAAAATCAACCTTCTTCCACCTTAATGCTGCCTTCCTGCAAGCTCTGGAGGGGCTCCACAGGGAATCACCTGTTAGAAGTGAAACAGCCCACGCCAAGGTGGATCATTAGGGAATACACCAGTGGCTAGAAAAGAACTGCAAGTCTGCTTTTACTCTTTGCACCATCTGGAAACAGTCTCCATCCGGAGACTGCATGAACTTCATTTTACAGGGGTCTCCTCCTCATCAAACATAACAGTATGTTTACCACAGTAAATAAGCATCTTTATCTTCTTACTCTGCACCTAGCCAAAGGCCAAGTAAGGCAACATCACCATTTGACTGCATGCAAGTTTATACACTTCCATGGCATTTCTCAACTCGTCCCGTCAATAAACGAAGTATTTTTCTGAGATTCTTACAACAGTAACTACACTATCAACTGCATTTCCATACCGTGCTGCCCTGCTTCATAGGAGTTGCAGTTCACCTGGCTTATACTGTTCTTTCCCTTAGCCCAATAACCTTCATTGAACTACACTCAACCTGTCCCTTAGAATGTGATACACCTGAGGGTATCTCTTCTTTTTAAAATGTGTAAATTCATTAATGACTGTAACACAGCACTGATTAGTGCTAAATTCAGGATACGGTATACAGCACTGCAGACCAGAGCCATGGAGGAAGGCTCAGAGCCCACCACAGCTCCTGTTAGAGGTAGGCCAGGTAGCTCTGCTATGTGGCACATTGGGTAATGTGAAAACTGATCCACAAAAAAAGTGCAGCTGCAATTATCTAGAAAGAGCTGCTTCTTCCAGGAACAGAAGAGAAATGTAAAGGGAAAAGGGAGAACATACAACACTTCAGTAAGTTCTTTGCTCCAACCTTGTCAGTAGATTTAGACTCCACTTCTGCATGCAACGGACCGCAATTCGCTGGCTTAAAGTTAGGGTGTGAGAAAAGCAGCTTTGGAGCTGTTTTGAAAAGTGTTTCCAGTGTCATCTTTCTTTTTTCCTCTGCTTTGTCTTCAACTGTTTCCTTCCTTTGCTCTTCAAGTTCCCTGAGCTCTTACAGAGCTCTCACATAGCTTACTCACTCGTACTCCTAGACATCCCTGTTCTGCAATCAGTTTCTATGGCATTGCTGTTATCTCCGCATTTCTTTAGTAATTTTTTCTTTTTTTTTCAAATCTTGCCCTTTCCTTGGTAGGATCTGGAATCAAAGTCTTGTCTCAGTAGCTCATAGCAGAATTTCCACACCATCAGTATACAAGCTAGGCCAGAACCAACACAATTCCTTGTCTCAGCTTGCACAGCAGACACTAAACTTCAAAAGTACTTAGCAGTTCACAGATGTGAATTACACCACCAGTTCAGTGACTGTCACCAAGTAATAATCAGGATTTCTGCAAAGTTCATAGAATGATTTAGGTTGAAAAAGACCTTTAAGATCATCAAGTCCAACAGTTAACCCAAACTGACAGGTCCACTACTAAACCATGTCCTTAAGCACAAAATCTACACATCTTTTAAATACCTCCAGGGACGGTGACTCCACCACAAGCCTGTTTCAGGGCTTGACAACCCTTCTAGTGAAGAAATTTTTCCTAATATCCAATACAAAACTCCCCTGATGCAACCTGAGGCTGTTTCCTCTCATGCTATTGCTTCTTACTTTGGAAGAGACTGACCCTCCACATCCTTACAACCTCCTTTCAGGAAGCTGTAGAGAGCAAGAAGGTCTCCCTTGATCTTCCTTTTCTCCAGACTAAACAACCTCAGTTCCATCAGCCACACCTCACAAGACCTGTGCTCTAGACCCTTCACCAGCTTTGCTGCCTTTCTCTGTATGCACATTTAACTTACACATTTTAAAGTTAAATGTATTAAAGAAAGTAATAGTCTACCAAAAAAATCATTACCTGATCAAGGTGCTAAGATATTCCTTTGTTACCTGATAAGCAGAAGCCCTACCATTCCAATATTATTTAATACAGTTTCTACTGTTACTCCTTACTTTAAAAAAGAGGGAGAGGACAGCATGGCTACAGAGTCGCAAAAACCCACACGTGAAGAGTTCGATAATAATTTCCCAGAAAGTGAATCAGTACGAAAAGGAGGACTAAGATCTGACCAGCAAAGGAAGGGTAATATGTATTATTACTCCATAGTAACACAAGAGGAAGCTGTCACATAAGGAAAGAGTGAAATTCCTCCTACTTCTGACTCCCCAGAGCCACTGTGAGTCATTAAAAAACCCATAAATCCTCTTGGAAAATTTGGAACAAACCAGCTAACTATCAGTGTTTGAAAATGCTGTGTCATGTCATTTTATCTGATCAAGGATCACAAGGACTGTCCTAGGAAATTAAGCTTTTAATTTTTTTTCTAGGTATACAAATGCCTATAGACAAGCCATGACAAAATCCAAAAGTATATACATACTTTACTGTATTTTTTCCAAGTTAATTAAAAAAAAATTTCAAGAATTAAAGATACAAGAGAACTTGTAAACCAACTGGAAAATAAGAAGCATATGAATGGGGAAAACCGTTCCATATTGTCCAGATCTTCACGCACTTGGCAGCCCCAAAGTCAGTCATGGATTCAGTTACTTACACAAGCTAAAACATAAGTGGTAGCATTTTACTATTTTATATGTTTTTTCTTTTTAATAATCTGAGACTGCCTTAGCTCCTCAGTCCCATGAGCATATGGGCAAGATTCAGAAGGCAAAGAACAACCATCAGGATGATGAATGAAAAACCAACAGAGACGTGTTTTAAATGCTTCAGCTGAAAGGCGCCGTTTCACTTCAGGCTTCGTTCTCCTTGATGGTTTTTCTTTTCTCCAGTCACGAATATGAACTCTCCCATTTAGAACTAAGATTTAAAAACAAACAAAACCGCAGCCGTTAATAGACAGCCATGGGACTCATACTGGAAAAAATGCATAGTGACATCCTGTGAATAAAATATATATTCTACAAATGGATCACTCGGGCAAAACCAAATGTGCTATTTGTACAGAAATAGAAATAAGTGCACAACAAACTGAGATAATACAGACACGGTCTAAAGAATTGATTGATTGATTTCCCTCTAAGATGTTTCACTGTGAATTCTGAATAGTTTGAGGAACCTTTTCACCATCTTTGTATTTCTTTTAAATATAGCAGTTAGGATCACTTAGACTAAAATCCTCTGAATTTAGATTGCAAGTCCTGACAGAGAAGTTTCAAGAACTGTAATCCTTCCCATGTTTAAAATGTTATTACTCCACATTTAAAATCTGATTACCAGCAAAAATCTAGAAAGTCTTCTACTGCTTTCACTACACAGAAATGTTCTTGCAAAAGCAATGGTTCACTGACCTAAAAATACACCGCACCAAGGAGGATTACAGGTCTAATCCTTTGCATAAATCAACAGTGAATTATGATTGGTTAATCATGATTTGGCACTTTCTTTTTTTAAATTCATTTGCTGTGTTAGGACTATAAACTGCACACACACTGCAGCGAACCTCTGTTCACTCCTTAAATGTGTAAGTAAAACACAACAAAAGGAACTTGGTAAGAGAAAGAAAATACATAGATGAAAATCAGTGGTGAAAATGAGGAGGGAAGAATCTGCCACTTCTAAGTTGCCATGTTCTGTTTTCACAGCCTGCTTCAATCACACCACCTGCATCACTTATAGCGTGGAATTAGTTAACTGGTACCATTCTGCATTCTGATAATCGCTATTCAAAAGGTAGTAAGTCCTGTGAAAGCTTAGTATCATACATTCAGGCCTGGATAAATTCATCCTTCCATGTTTCCTTGTGAGACACAAACAGACCTGAACTCATACAACACCAACCCCAAAGTGGGTTCAGCAGAGCTTTAAAATCTCTCTCAAAAGATGAAAATGAGTAAATATAGTGCTATTTATGATCAAGCATTTTTTTTTTCCTAGAAAGATCAGTCCTGGACAGGATGCCTGATTAAAAGAAACTGCCACAGAACAGTTACTCTAAGCCCCTTCTTTTTTTAGTGTATGCATGTGCATTCATGTGTATTCCTTGTCCTTAAAAGACTTCAGTAAAGACGACAAAAGACTTGTAGCTATGTTCTTCTCTGTTCACTTTGGCATGAGCAATGTCTTTCCAGACCACTCACTGATAAGAGTCCCTTGGTATGGGATATACTACTGAAGGGAAGAATCTAATGGTTTCTACTGAAGCTGCTGGAAGTTGCCATGTGATGTACATTACTGAAATCTGGCCTTAATCCTAGTCTTTCTGCAGAGGTCATGTGCAGACAGCATCCACGCCAAATTAAAATGCTCATTCAGTGCAAGAGGTCGTAGATCTGTTCCACCTATCCCTAATGAAAGAGAATCAAATGTGGACATAATAAATAAAGTGTGACCAACTTTTTGCAATGGATCGCGATTCAAAAGGATATCAGTATGGCTTCACATTTTAAAAAACTGCCAAGCGTACAAAAGTCCTTAGCAGATTCTAAAGCTGGCTAAGTTAACCACTGGCAGCAACCCAGTTGCATACTCAGGATTATTTACCATGGATTAGTTGATCAACATTTTACAGCTCGTGTAGAACCATTGAGACACAGTAATTAACACACTTCCAAATTTGAAGCAGCCTTAACACTGATAAAACCTTGAAGATCTCGTATTACTGTAAAGCTACACCTTACTTTTGCAGAACTCCACACTGACAAAAAATAACCCAAGCCAACCATAAGACAAGACACAAAACCACCACATTACAGCAGGAATAAAACCAAAAAACAGCCATCAATCAACAAACACAGCCAATCACAGAAACTTGCTGCCGAGTTTGTTCTGCCATGCTACACAGGGTATATAAACACATCAAGCCTCACAGCTGCAGGTTCTTATGGAGACTAGTTCTATTTTGTGTCAGCATTTACACTGTGGGGCTTCGTATGGCCAGAACAAGTCTCAGTTACATGCTTTAGTGAACTGCCTCTGCATTTGATGGACTCAAAATCATCAATACTTTATAGGAAAAATAAAAATTCTCTAAGTCAAACCATAGCATCAAATTAGTCACTTTGACTTAAAGGTTGTCTTTTCAGATAAAACAACACTTTGCTGACAGATGCCTTGTCTCATTCAAAAGAGTTTCACTAACAGTATTGTGGAGCAATAGGACCATGCAGAATGTCAAGTTTTCCACAAAGGTATAGAAAGCAGTTAAGAAAACTCCATCATCATCATAATTTCTCAGTTGAGTTTAACTTACAGAGGAGATTAAAAAAAAAAAGATTAAAGTAACGCAAAACAAAACCCAAATTCCCTTCTTTACCTTCGAATACTTGATGATTATTCTTCAGTAGTGTCTGCAGGCCTCCATATTCACTCTTGAGCCTTTTTAAAGTCTCTTTACTTAAGTGTTCTGCTACCTCTTTCAGGGAAAGGCTTTCTGCAATAAATAATGGTGAAGCTATTAAAAATTTAGATCTATAAAATCATAAGAAAATTTAACTTCATGATTGTGAGCAGAATACATGGATTATCTACCACTACTCCAGCAACTTTGTACTCCCAGTGTCTGCATGATATGTATCTTCTATGCATATAGTCTGTAAGATAGCAGCTTTAATTCTACAAGCAGCTTTAATTCTACAAGCTTCAAGTCAGAATTTCCATAGTAAGACATGTTTTTCATCTTCCCCTGCTTTTTTTACAGTAGCATATAAGCCTCATTGTGCTAAGCACTGTTCACATGCCTATAGATAGAGAGAAGTGAGAAAGACTTGAAGGATCTCTCGTAATAGTAATATATGACAACCTACAGTGAGTAAATAGTAAAAATTGATGGAGGTAAATGGAAAAAGCCAGTAGCGAGAAGTGAGTTTTCATAAATTAGCAGCAACTTCTTTCTCTTCCTAAATTAAAAATTCCTAAACACGTCATAACCAAGTGGCACTTCAAAGCACTTCTTACACAATTTTTACAGAATTAAAGCTAATTATTATGTGACTAACAAAAAAGAAAATTAATATACTCTCCAAATAAATGTCAAGTGTTCTGTTTTGGTAAATGGGGTGGAGTTCTGTGTTTGGTTTGTTTTGGTTATTTTTTCTAATAAAAATTGATTCTGTCCTTGTATTTTTAGAGGGAAAACACCTCACATCAATTTCAAAAATATTCTCATTTGCCTTATTTGCATCCTAGAGTGCAATAAAACATAGCAAAAAAAAAATTGCTTTTGATTACTACTTTACTTTCTCAGTATTTTCTAACATCTGTTTCACTTACTATATGTAATACATGTAAATTAATTGGAAAATACACCCTCCACCAGCAAAAGAATGTAAAGGAAAGAATCTCACCTCCTTGATTCCAAGTATTTTTATTTTCACCATGCACATTTGAACATGATTTTTGGGGGGCTGCATTTAACAGCAAGTTTGCTACATTGAGAACCACATCATCTACAAAATCCCGAGGAAGGGAAGCACAATTTCTGATTTGTTCTACTTTTTCTCGGGGTTGAAATCCAGGCATCCAAATTGTACCAGCAGTCTCAGTCTCACTTTCAGGAAGTTCCAGACCTACTTCTTTGCATGCAGCATCAGAGTCATCCTTCTGATTAAATCCAACTCTCCTGTCACATGTGACCACAGCACAAGTCTGACGATTATTAATATACTGTGTTATCTGCTTGTCAATCAGAGCATGTTCTGTAGGTGGATAGGTCCTATTTCTTCCAATGAGGCTTACCTATTTTAGTAGAAACAGGTAAATCACTGTTTATACAGAGTCCCATACTTACACACAGCCCCCCTGGACTGTGCATGTCTTATGCAGGCTTCTAAATCCACCTACAGTAGATAGCCAGTCAAACCCAATGCTCATTAACAGCTAAGAGTTGTTTAATTTTAGTTTTTGAATATTGGTGCTGCAGAAGAAACCCAGTAATGAAACCATAATCCATCATGCCATACAAGCACAGAGCAAAGAGACTGTTCCTAAGCCTCCGATTATTTACAAAATTAAAGCTGGACACCTTTTCCTACCCTGAGGACATTTCATGGGACATGGAAAACAGCAAAATGAAATACAAATAAGAGAGACTCGCAGCTGGAAAAGTTAAAGCAAACAATGAGTTTTATAAGTTTTCCATCCTATGGGATGGCATAAAAAGTATAATCATAAAACCTTCCATTCTTTCTTGTCTTTAGGATTGTACCTATGATATTAAGAGCAGAATACCCAAGAAAACAATGAGCATTTTTAGTCTCTCTTCAGAGCATATTGTCTCAAGTAATACAACTGACTATAACCTGATTTTACAACAGTAGTAATGAACAAATATCCATATGCTTCAGACAGCTAGTGACTTTAAAATACGAAAACAAAAAACAACAGGAAAAAAAAAACCCAGAGGACAAAAAGCCCCAAATTACCCTTTTTGTTGATGGAATTCTAAGGCAATCTTCTTCCACGTGAAAGCCGCATACAAATCCCACTTGGGCAACAAAATCAAGATATTCTCTGTATTGAGTTTTCTTGCTTTGTCTTCGGCTGTATTTTCCATGGAAATCAAAGAAGCAACACGGCAGCACAAAGTAGCAACACGAATATGAAGACCTACAGAAGGATAACAAATTGCTGAATGGAGAGTTACTTCAGAGAACACACAAATTTAACAAATTCAGATGCAAGCAATAATGGGAATTTTAAGTGACAGAGCTTCATAAAATAATATTTATATGTTCCTCTTTCAGTAGATCTACTGTAAGAATAAAAAATAGTGCTCCACAAATTATTTGCTGTAGCAACTTACTGTGCTCACTTGGTTTGCAGGACTAAATCTCTAAATATTAAACTATGGCAGCTAGTTGTGAAGAGCACAACAGTTCAAGGAAAGGCAGAACCAACAGCTTTTTCATTTAAAAAAACACAAACAAAATAACCCAAACAACGGATTCACATCTAAAGAATAAAAATCAGTTCTGGTTTTTGAACTTGAAAAGCAAGACACTGTACTGAATTCTATGAGACAGCAAATACTACATCTGTGCTTCTCCACAGGAAGACAAACATTTTGTAAAAACAATCAATTGGCATCAAAAGCAGCAAGTCCTTCAAGGACAACAGATGTGGCTCCAGAAGTGACAGTCTCCATCAAGCCCACATAGGTAATTATGGTTTGGGGTTTTTTTTTTAATTCCTTCCCCCAGCAAATACCTAGCTGCAATTACAGGTATCCATGGTGTTAATTCATCTGAATGGTTTCCTATGAGCCAGTCAGTGTCTGGAAAGAGATGATTGTCACCTGGCATGATTGTAGATTCCTAAACACATTAAATGAATGTTAGTACAGGTTACTTTAAATGCATTTTATTTCTAAGAAGGCACTAAGTAACAATAGAGAATCATACAAGCTGACAAATACAAGGTGAAGGAGAACCACAGACATCAACATTTTCCTCCATCTGCACTTTTGCCAGGTAGTAATTTTTTATAGCTACAAAGACGTAATTTAGCAACAGCTGCCACAAAATATTGGTAACACAAGTGGAATAACAATTCTGATTTAGAAATCTGACATCCTAAACATTTGTAAACAAGTATCACAAAGTTGATTATGACTTCCTGCCATTCTCCGTCACATGTATGCCTGGACTGAGTTTTTCAGAAACACAATTTGCTGTATTTTCCAGTCATAGGACTCAAACAGCAATTAATTGGAACACAGCTTCACTATCTTCTCTTCTTTCACAGACTCTTCCCAAATCAAATCCTAATACACAGAACACCATTCTTCACACCCTATCATTCATGTACAGTAAACCTAACCTAGCCTAACACTTTCCTTCATCTATACTGCCATTCCACCCCTTCCATGTTGTGTCAAGACTACATTATGACACATGTAAAATCAGGAGCAAAAGCAGAAAACAAGTTAGAGAAAGAAAGCTTCTTTGGTGGCCTTCAGTATTTTGCCTCATGGAAATTTTATATGGACTGAGACAGCAGTACAGAAGTTTTTCCACCACAAAACTGACTCACAAATAGTTATTAGTCTCAAGAATACCTATCCTGATACTCTGTTAGAACAAAAAAAAAAAAACAAAAACAAAAACCTACAACAAAAACCACTCAAACAGGATGAATTCTTCATATAGGTTAGAAGTTTGAGAGTGCCTTTAAATTTATGTCTCAGACATATTTTCTTACCTTGAACTAATTTCAGCAAATAAATATCTTAAATATGATGATGCTACAGAAGAACATAACCTCTCTAAAACCATGTTAAATAATGATTGGGAAGATTTGAAAAAAAGTGTTGAATTTGAACCTCCGCAGACCTTTAGGAAAAGCCCTGAAAATGATACCCATACTCTTTTTATATACAAAATGCATGTTTTTATAGCTCAAAATTCACATGTATATGCAAAGTAGTGTCAGTACAGGAATGAAAACAACCAACCCCACCTGTAAGGGAATTTCAGAAGTCTCAGACTGCACTATTAAATCTTGGCGCCTCTCTTCAGGAAGCACTGTGTTAGGTGTCAAGTACTAGTATGATGTACTATTGTTGACTTTAAATACTACATCTCTGACCATTTTTAGTTATGTATATATATTCTAGATAATATATGTAACAAATTTCTTTTTGTCAGGTTAGTAGATGTTAAACCAAGCATTTGATAAGTGATTTCTCATGGCTCATTAAACAAGTTACTCCTACGTTACATTTCAGTTTTGATCATTCAATTTAGGGATCGCATGAATTATCAGTGCCACACTCCATGTTTTGACAGTTACCCATAATCAAATCTGCATTCACCATGTCTGACAGCAGTCTGGCGATGCAGGGTGCCCATTTATATTGTTAGTATTGGCACCAAATGTCACAGATGGCAATATTCATCCTGCAACTCATGCTTTAAGTAAAGATCAAAACAAAATTAGCTTCTAGGGCAACAAAAGGCTATGAGCAGGTGCCTTCTCCTTCTCTGCACCCCTCCTGTTTATTATATATATCTAAATTAGTATTTTTCTTATATGCATATCTTGGATATTTTCATTGTTTCTGTCTGGCTTTTTCAAATGTTCTCTGTGAATTCTATTTTAAGAAGACAAAACTAATCCTATTCTACTTTGTTCCCTCATGCTGCAGAGAGGCACAGCTGATGCTCAGAAGTTTCCCTATGAGTCAAGAAATCTGAGAAATTGTAAAACAGCCAAATCTTATTATGAAATGAATGTAGAAAATTCAGATCTTTCTACAATATAGAAACATGGGCAGAAAAAGGGAATATATACCATGAAGAAAAAGATGATATTTGGTATGATCAGAAGTGACAATACAGTACAAGAATGAAGGTGCACCACAGCTTGACATTTGGGATTGTTTCTTGAAGCCTTTCAGTAAGATCTAGTTGCAGACTGCAGCAAAGGGATTTGGCAATTTTGGCAATCTGTACCCACAATGGCAGGGTGGCAAAGAGGAGGCTGTACAAGACTGAGAAAGCTCCACCTCCCATCTGTGAAAACTCCTGCTCTTTTTTTGATTTAATATAAGTTGCTAGCGTTCAACAATATGTTGAATTAACTTTTAAACAAAACTACACAAACAAAACTACAGGTGGAAAATTCTTTTAATATATTAGGAACTGACAGTTTTTGAGAGAGCAGTGAGACATCTTAGAGAACAAGAACCCAGGAACACCTCACCTCCACAGGGCAACTGTACATCAGTACCACACTTTAACAAGGATCAGACCCAGAACAGCTGGAGTTAAAGTGAATGTTCCTGTGCTCAAATTGTTTCTGTTCTCATAAAAATGCTAACGTGGAACTTGAAATACAATCCCACTTTGACTCATTTTCCCGTTCATTGTTTTTGAAAGCTACCATTTATTATTTACCACAAGGTCAGTATAACAGAGGGCTGGCTTTTTTGACATTCCACAACAATTCTGTGCCCAAAACACAACATAGCACTAGACGGTCAGAATCACTTTCTAAAATAAACTGCTTGCAACTCTGGATACTAATACCTTTTATGAGGTACAGCAGTACAAACAAAGCTGCTTAATACTAAATCTTCCAGTAAATGCAGAGATTGTGTCACGGTGTGCATGTCTGCACACACAGAAGGAAATCACACTAGTCTTCTCAACCGAAAGGTAAGTTGCAAACAAGGCAAGGGTATGATACAGCATTGCTCTCATAATTCCCTTTACAACTTACTTTACAGTCCCACAAGACACATGGGTGGCATCACACCAAACCCACACATCACTGTGGGCACTAACAGTCTGTAACCCTGATGACCCTATGGCTGATTACGTATGTGGCAACAAAACCTGACGCAATGAACAAATGAATAAGGTTACAAAATAGTAAGATTGACATACAGTTGCGTAATACCTCTAAATGAGTTTCTGGTCCATACATGTCCCATATTTTTCTTCTCCTCACATCAATTCCTCTACCTAAATGCTGAGATATTTGAACAACAGAAAGTATTATTTTGAAGTACTAATTTTAGCAGAAATTGTCAAACAGGCTCACTGAATGTACATATTAACACTGTTAATTTCATTTATAATAAGACTGAGGCATATCATGAAACACAGCTTCACCATTTCAGGCAGAAAGCCCTCCACTGCCTTCTAAATATGAAGGAAAAAGACTAGGAAACATTAGGAACTTACCTAGTTTGAAATTTTACAAAAGTAAAAGCAGGGATATTGGGGTTTTTTTCTGTTTTTAAGATATCAAAACCTTTCCTAAGTCAACTACTGCTGCAGCACCCACGTGGCTCAGAGAAGAGTGATATTCTAAGGAGTTATTGCTGGAGAATCCCCTCTCAACTACTAGAGTCAATTAGGCTGCTGGAGTCCAAACACTTTTTCCTGTGTGAACTGATAAGAAGGACTGGAAACTGAAGCAAGAAATAGAGAATGCATAAATAATAGTATTTGAACTTCAAGAAACCCTGGGCAGAACTAACCGAAATCAGTTACTAAAAAAGTTTCATAAAACTCACACACGTGATTTTTTTTGACAGTCAAAAATATTTGTCAGTGTTACAGCAGTGATGCCCTCATGACGTACAGAAAGAAACTTCTATAGGGAAAACAGCACCTTGCATTACATCATTTTTTTCTGGCCACACAAGGATAGAGAGCTTGTGTTAGGAGAACTTGGGATGTTTTTCCTCTGAGTGACATCTATTGATCAAATAGGAGACAATAACTTTCTCTACAAATCTACCATGTTCTCCCAGAAGTGAGAAAATATAATTTTCTGAAACAGAAAGACGCAGCCTGGCTGGGTTTGTTCAATCTCACAGACCCTTTTTTTGTTGTTGTTTCAGAAACTATGCTGGGTTGCTGTTGCCACATTTTCACTCCCAAAATGACATTGTGTTGTTAGGCATTTTGGCAATTAACAAATTCCAGGATTGTTTTTGAAGATACAAAAAAAACCCCCAAAAAACAAACACATTTTTAGGACATGACAAGTAGAATTCAATTTCAATAAAATTCCTCATTCCTTTTTGCTTTGTCTACAGCATAACTAAAACAACACCATTACTTTTTCTTTTTCCTCTTAGTTTCTTACCTCAGAAAAATAGCCCTTAAAGGAACTGTGCTAAAAATAAAAAAAGCAAGATAACTGAAAGGCTTCTAAAGGTCTGCTACGATTTTCTCCTGGTAACTAGAGTGACAAAATGCTATTTTAGAGACATGGGTTAACCAAATTTTGGCTATTTGCATGCCAGATAGAAGAAAAGCGTAACAAGAATATTGACTATATCTATTTTAAAATTATTTTTCAAATAAGAATTTTATTTACCCCTTCATTGTTTAGAATATGAACCAGCAGACCATTTCCACATCCAAGATCCACAAATGACTGTTTCTTGGTCAACCCCTTCTCCTTTCTCTCTTCTTCCCAAAGAATCTAAGACGAGAAAAGAAAATGTTTTAGACTTCTGCTCTCAAGTTTCCCAGTAAAAAAAGCAGCAAAGGTTATTGGGAATGGAAGGAGAAAGCTGGGAAATAATTGAGAGGAGGAAAGGGAAAAAAAAAAAAACCCAAACAAAAAAACACCACCAAAATCCACTAGAACTGTTTATGGAGAGGGGCAGGAATTATGTTGCAAAATATCACTAATTTTCTAAGCACATCCTCCACTCCCCTCTTGGTCACTGGAAGTTGAAATTAATCAAGGCTGTAAAACCCTGGGCTAGACTGAGCATAAAAGAAACATAAGCTGCTGAAACAAAGGGTGCAAGAGATAAGCAGAGGAAGTAAGGGAAGTAGCAAGTAAACTTCAACAGTGTCTCTGCAAGTGGCACCATAGAAGCATTTATATCCAACGTATTAAAGAAAGAATTTGTAGCAGAGCTGAAAATAAAACCCAAAGTGTTCTTTGTAATCACCTGGCCATATATTGGTAGGTAAAACATCACTTTCTACTGAATAAAGTAGCAACTTCCTAGCAACACTCAGCTGCCCCACATTCTACACCAGCTAAAGGCACCTCAAAGCTTTTAGCCCATTTCTAGTTCCTGCTCTGTAAAAATGTAGCTACTTTTACCTTATGTAACTCATAATTAGTTAATAATTGGATGTTTGTTTTCTACTATGACTTAACAAAAATCCTCAAGAGTATTTAATCACAAAAATTACTATTTATAACATTGCTACTTGTTAAGTATTTGTCAGTTTTGCTAAATGGAAAGAAGCTGCACATCTTCACAAAGAAATTTTAGCATCCCTCCAAACTTTACTTTCATTGTCATTGTGCTGATTTTTGTGGTGTAGGGCAGTATAAAAAAATAAACTGATTTTCCCTTTGCTCTGTCACATTACTTTTTTTAGGCAATGCAGTTCTGTACCAGCAAGTAAGTGGCAATGGCAACGTCTTCATAAACAAATTTCTCAGGATCTGTCACTTCAGGCCACACCTTCAGAAAAAAAAAAAAAAAAAAAAGAGAAAAATTATTTTCTGCACCATCTGAAATTACTTTAAAAAGTGCTTAGAGCAACCTGCATACTCATATACTTCAACACATTTCTACATGGGACTGATTCTGCATTTTAACCTCATGAAAAACATACACAAAGAGTATATATACAGACTGTTTGATTTTTGAAGTCACAAAAGGCTCATGGCATAAAAGAATGTCTGCTGCCATCCAATTAATGAAGTTTCCAAGAATACTATGGGTCCATATGTGCAGGTTCCAACAAGCAAGTGGCTGCATCTGTTCTGTAACACAGCACGCATCCTTTTGCCCAACTCTCTCAGAAGAAAAATGCTTCTATTATTTCTGTTACGTGCAACATTGATAACGTGAGAATTTGTAAATTTATTTTCACAGTGTAAGAGGCATAGAATTATCCTACCACAACAGAACACAAAAAAATAAAAACTTGAAGTGGGAAGACAGAAAGTGGAAATATTACCCCTATTTTGTAAAAGAGGAACTGAAACAAAAAGATTAAAATGCTCAACAGTAAGGCTACTACAGAGCTAAAGCCTGAACCATTACTTTACCCGCAAATCCAATTTTCTTCTAATATATACCCTTCTATTAGTACAGAAATATCAACAGTAAAACCTTTCAATGTTTTCACAATATGTTTTACAAAAGCAATTATGATTTTTTTTTGCTTATAGCTACAGCCTGGTGTATAAGGATCTAGGCACTGATTCAAACAGCAGTTCACATCATCACTGTCATTTTTCAGGATGGCCAGAACAAAGTAAAATTACAACATTGCTCCTCCAACTCAACCACATGTTAATATAACACCCAAATTTATGAAGAGTAATAGGAAGTTTAAACTACTTGCTAACTAGTGCTGTTTCTTACGCTTTCAGGTTTTGGAGAAAGAGGTGATTTACTTATGCCATCAAGTGTGGGATGACTTCGTATTTACATTCACTGACCTACTGCTTACTTCTTATCAGAAGGGATACATTCCGGAAAATACCCAACTACTCCAGATATTTGGTGTGAATTTGGCTCCAAACCTTGCTTTTCCAATTCAGTTCTTCCAAATACCAAATTGATTTTTTTCCCCACATACACAGAAAAAACCCAACAAAGCATGAAACTATAAAACATATATCTCAATTAAATTGCTGCTTCTATACAAAAAAAAAAGTGAAAGAAGCAGTTTCACTAACAAACCACAAAAAATAAAGAAAAGTTTATTATTGCTGCACTTACTGCTAAACTTACCTTTACCATCTCTTTGTATTTTTCTTTAAGGTCTTGATAAATCTTGCTGTATTTTGCTACAGAAATGAGTGAGAGTGTACTTTTAAACTCACTGGGCTTTTGCTCCACAGACCACTTAGCCAGTTTGGACAACAGTTCATTTCCAAGCCATTCCAGTTTGGGGTACACAATTCCATCTGAAAACCAGTCTTCTGGAAATGGAGCTACAATAGACACAGACCTTTAAAACAAACAAACAAACAAACAAACCCCAAAACTTTGTATAAATACAGCGTATTTCATTATTTCAGCTACCTCCAAGAGAGAGAAAGCAGTGATTAAGCGGAGAAAGTCAGCAGCTCAGAGGTATAAAAGTAAGCTGCAGAATAAAGAAAAATATAATGCACAAAACAAAAAGGAAAATAAAATAGTGAAGTTACTCAATAATGGAGCAGCAGTCTCCCCTGAATTTTGTAACACAGCTCATTATCTGCCAGTTCAAACGCTGTCCATAGTAGTCCATGCTGCATTTAACACAATGCCTGAGGACTCGCACACCATGATCAACCCAATTTAGCAAGATATCCATAAGGAAAGATCAGCATAAAAATGTATCAGCTGGCACATTTCATTACTTCATCACCTCTAACTTTATCCAGACTTCGTTAGAGCTATGCCCTCAGATGCTCAGGACCAAGCTGCAGTGGTCTACCTTTCAATGACTGACACTCAGGAGGTTCACAGCAACTCCATTTTGACCCTCAACTGTACTAACGCTCACACTAACGCTGACCACTCTGACAGGCACAGCTAGCTCCACACCATCAGAACACGCATACCTTTTCTAGACCACACACATGTATATTCAAAGTTGAAATAGATTTGGTTTGTGTTGGCTTGGGTATTGTAGATGTTTCTTTTAACTGAATACAATGCACTGTCACTTACTGAGCAGGAAATTACACAAAGCAAATCGCCCAGTACCAATACTAAAACATGGTGTGATCCTTGCACTAAGTCAGGCTTTGCTTCCCCCCCTCGGCCCCACAGCACTTACCACTCCTCATCTTTCACATGTGTAAGTTGAATTTGATAAATATTGCACTTTTTAATCTGGTATTTTCCTTCACTGTTTTCCTCCAAAGGCAGAAAGGTCACAGTTCCATTGGAAACATCTGAAACGATATACAAACAGTGATATATTGTTTCCTGATGCAAACCATCCTGGTTAACACCAAAATAAACTTTTGTCTCCTTGCTACCTTAAGTGCAAAGTAGTGAGGACAACTCACTGGTGGAGTTGTGCAGTCTAGGACAAAGCAGGAAGAACAACAATGCTAAGAATACGTTTCTTGGTATGCCTGACATCTGAAACTACTGGACAGTTTGAATTCTCAAAATTTAACATTCCCCTGCATGATGTTTCCAAACTATCTAAGGCTAACCAGTAAGACTACTCATTTTCTTTAAATGTAACTATTTTAATAAAGTAGAAGCTAGGCAACAAGTTTTTTCTAGCACAAAACCACTGCCTCCCCCTACCCCGCAGTAAATCCAGAGTCCTGGCAAGTACGTTCCCTATTAATAGAGACTTGCATATCATCCCAGTATTAGATAAACAACCAGTTCAATATTAAAGAAAAAACAATATCATTACTATCTATCACTTTTTCTGTGTTCAGAGGATCTATTGCGTGATTATAATGAAGCATAGTCATGCTTCCCTTTCAGCATCATGTAGCTTTCCCATTAAAAGTTACTAGACTAAGCACTGTGAAAAAACATGTTATTTATGCCTAAATTACTATCTCATCTCTCTGAAGGAAGACTACCTGAGAAGACTTGTTTTCAGGTGAAGGTGCATGTATTATATTACATTTGGCAACCACACTACTGATCTTAATGGTA
The DNA here is from genome assembly GCA_033124195.1 of Coracias cyanogaster. Lineage (NCBI taxonomy): Eukaryota > Metazoa > Chordata > Aves > Coraciiformes > Coraciidae > Coracias > Coracias cyanogaster. The sequence goes on from JAVSBS010001371.1 coordinate 171,018, forward strand.
TCTATCACCTGTGGAATAAAACATTTCTGTCTAGTGGCAGATGCCAAATACTAGAGATTTTGGAGGAGTTGAGAAGGGCTGACAAACCGCTGGCAACACACTCGAGTGCCTCTACCGTATTTCAAGAAAATATTCTGCAATTTTTGTCATATTTCATAATCTGATATCAATCGTGCATGTACCATAAGTAACTCCTACAGAAGTAAAAATAGAGAGTGCGTCCTTTTGAAATAACTTACAAATAAAGACGACTGCAGTGAAACATGAATGGCACGATAAGCCTAGCACTCACATGTGACATTTAAAAAAAAATCTTAACAATTTATTCCCTATATATTTCCTGTAAAGCTACTCTTAAGACCATCCCTTATGGTATATGATATATACGTATTAGTACTTAAAAAATCAGTTGCAAAAATATTTTTAGCTATTGTTTATCCAGCAGAATTTCTTCAGACAAACTTATTAAGTTTTCATTTTTGAAAACGTTTTTTCAATTACCATCAAAACAACTGCAAATCTTCAAACAAAAAATGGTATATTGGCTAAGTAATAATGTATCAACGGACTCTGAAATTTTATGAGACAGGAAAGAATAATTAACAGCAGGGTAAGCATCAAGTCTTCCTGTCTCAGCCCAGCCTTAGCTGATATCTCTAACGTTTCTCTATTTTAAACATATTAATTTAAAATAAAGTATTCTTCTAGGCTTTTCCTTACACCTAGGCTTTCTAGATGTGTCTCAGGAACATCTCTTAACATCAAAAGAAAAAATAAATTAAAACTTCAACATACACTTTTTAAAAAATGCGTACTTTTTTAAAGGCACCAAAGTAAGAACTACAGGCCACGAGAGCAGCTGTCCCCTAGAAATGACTACAGGCCTTTTTGAATTGTATATTTAATCGTTTCTGGAATTCTGATTCTTCTGGATTCAAGGCTCACCTTGCACCGCCAACTCCTTGGCCGGCGGGGCGGGCGGGCCGACGGGCCGCCCCCGGGGCAGCAGCGTCCTCAGCACGGCTCGGAGCTCGGAGCCGCGGCCCGGCCCGCCCCAGGGCGTGAGGGGCGGCGGCAGGCGCCCCTGCCCCGCCGGCAGCTGGCCGCGCACCTCCCTCCAGAGCCGGCCCAGCTCCGCGGCCCCGGCAGAGGCCGCTCGCCGCTCCGTCCCCGCGCCGCTCCCGCCTTCCCGCACGGCGGCGACGGGCGGAGACGCTTCCCTGGCCTCCCCGAGCGGCACCGTCCCCTCCGCCTCGACAGCGGCCCCGCACAGCCGCCGGTTTGCCACCTGCGGCCTCTCCAGCCAGACGCGCACCGCCGCCCAGAAGCCGTGGGGCAGCGCGGCGCCGCCATCCCGCACGGCCGCCGCCCCCACCAGCCCCATCGCCGCCCGGCCGCCGCGCAGGAGAAGGAGGCGGAGCGCGTCGCAGGCTGCGCTCGTCAGTTCCTGAGGCGGGGACAGCGGTGGCCGCAGGTACGTGCCGCGTTCCTTCCCCACAGGCCAGGGCATCGGCGCCCCGGCGGCCGGCCTCGGGGCGGGCGGGGAGCGCTTTCCCTCAGGCCTGCCCGCGGAAAGGACCTTAAAGACCATCGAGTTACAACCTCCTGCCCTCCCTCTAGACCAGGTTGCTAAAAGCCTCACCCGTATTCTTGACAGCTGCGTTGTCTGAGCTGTGTCATCGTTATGCAGGATAATTGACCGGAGTACACTGCAAACTGAAATAATCCCTCCTGATTCGCGTGCCGTTGTTGTTGGCCCGTCGTGAATCTGAATTGCTAGCAGGAGCACCTTTCCGCATAAAAAAGTTTTCAACTCGGCATTTCTCAGTGGAACTGCAGCTCGGCTCTGCAAGTTGAAAATAACGTGCATTATTTTTTATTGCCACAGCTGCACACAGATTTCACAGTGTCTGCACAAGATTGATCACTGGGGGGATTCTTTAGGGGAGTCCTGTGCTGCTTTCCTATTGTAACTGCCTGTTTGGGTTTCCTAATTCTGAAACTTTTTTTGGAACCAAATGATATGAAAACATTGTGTGAAGACAGAGAAATTGTAATTTTTTTGAAGTACAGGACCCTTTTTTTTATTAAGGCTTAGTTTTTCTCATTTGAGCAATCTCATTGATTTGTAATGTAAACAAAGTTAGCTGCAATAAGTCCAATATTTTGATGTAAGTTTCTCTCTGTTCTGAGCCAGAAGCCTTGAACTTCTGCCAGATTTACCTGTTTTCTGGTTAGAAGAGTCAGGTCTGGTTATTTGGCTTCTGGTTGATAGGCTCTTCCTCAGTCTCTTTCTCTCTCTTTTTCTCTCTTTTTCTCTTTCCTTCTATTCCCTTCTTTCTTTCTCTCCTTCCTTCCTTTCTCTCCTTCCCTCCTGCTTTCTCTTCTCTTCTTTCCTCTCTTTTCTTTCTGAACCTGTTGCTCAATACTCCTGTTGCTCAATACCAGAACTGCGCCTTCCTGGAACCGACTTGGAGTCATATGCCAAAATACCACCCTGCAGTCCTCTTCTGCTATGTCTGAACTGTTTAGGAAAAGGGAATGACCTCCATGAGAGCATTGGGTTGAAAGAAAATGAATATAGCAAAAAGATACCGTCAGGATGATGAGGAAGAAAAAGTAATGGAAAAAGTAGAATGTCAGAGTAGTCATTTCTGTACTTTATTATGTCCATAGTCCGTAATGAGCCCTTGGCCAGCCCTGGGCCTCCATGTTCTCGCAGCACCTTTGAGAATTCCTTAGAATCATAGAATGCTTTGGGTGAAGGGACCTTTAAAGGTCATCTAGTCCAACCCCACCCAGCTAGTCTTCTGCTTCTTCCAGCTAGTCCATTTATTATAATGTGGCCAGCTTCTGTTCCTCTGCCGAATGATTTCTGGGTCTTGGAAGCGTAGCACAGATCTCTGCCATCTGCGTGAAGACAGGAATTGCCGGGTGTGATATAAGCAGGTAGCAGCAGAGGGCACTCCAACATCTGCTTCTGGAAGCAGAAGAGGCCAGGTTATAACACGAAGCAAGAGTCCCATTCTCTCCAAAAGCAGAGGTAGTGGTACTGTACCTACTGATAACGAATCCTGCTGGTTCTGTGAACGTTTACAGTGCACTTGCATGACCCATAGATATACGCAATAAAATATCAGCAGACTTCATGGAGCGTTACTGCTTCTGATCACATACCCAAGAGTCTGAGGTCAACTTAGAATCATAGAATAGTTTGGGTTGGAAGAGACCTTAAAGATCATCTAGCCCAGTCCCCCTCCCACTACACCAGGTTGCTCGAAGCCCTATCCAACCTGGCCTTGAACACTTCCAGGGATGGAGCATCCACAACTTCCCTGGGCAACCTGTTTCAGTGTCTCACCATCCTCATAGTAAAAAACTTCATCCTAATTTCTAATCTAAATCTATCCTCTCGCAGTTTGAAGCCATTACCCCTTGTCCTGTCACTACAAGCCCTTGTAAAAAGTCCCTCCCCAGCTGTCTTGTAGGCCCCCTTCAGATACTGGTGGCACAGGAAAAAATGAGTGTATTCAGAAAAAATGACTTAAAAAGACAACCTGAAAACATTACAAGCCGCCCGGTAGCAGAAAATGAGTTTACATGAAAATTTAAACTTAAGGAAGAAGGAGGGAAGAATTAAGTGCAGTTGCAAAGTTCATACTTTGTATTATTTAAAATTTACTCTCAAGTATGGCAAGATGATGCTTAAGAGAAGTACATACCTACATGCTTACAATTTACCAAAACTGCATCTTTCATGTAGAATAAATGCCTGGAGTTTTATGTGTTTTGTAGAAGTGACTACTGTGATAGTTTTATTTTACTTTATGCAAGTTTAATCTGTACCTTTTACAGACCCATTGCAGGCAGGGCCTCCTGCTTGTCCCATTCACCTGTTCTATTCAAGTCAATGTCAGTGATGGACAGCATTTTGATATTCCAGTTTCACAATTCTAAATGTTCACCATGTCAAAGCAATGGAATAGTACAGAGGGCTGGAGGTGCTTATGTTTCCCCTGTGCAGCCACCTGTTTGCTTCTGCCCCATACTCCTGATGGTTAAAAGTTATTTAAATGTTGACTAGTAACACAGAGATGACAGGCATCTCCTGCATTTGAACAGGGCTTTGTATGCATGTTTGAGTGCTTTTATATTTTATTATTTAGCCTTTAAATTAGAAGTGAGTTAACAATTGTTCACAGTATGTTATTGAAGATATTTTTTTTGCTTTGGTCTTTTATCTTATCCCCCTTTCTTATTATGAAATATTAACCAATGCTGTCCCCTGCTGCATATTTTGCTTATTATAAAAGGTTTAGCTTATATTTTAATAAGAAAGACCATGTAGTTCATTTGCATTTGATGAAAGGTTTTTATTTTATAGCTCGTACCAGGCCGACTGAGTGAGAAAAATTGAAGGGCAAGCTTTTAGTTGGCTGTACTCACACATTTGAACAAGTCTATGGATTTAATTAACAAACCTTTTGATTTCTTTTTATTGTTACAGATTAGATATCTACACTGCTTCAGTTTGTAATATATCTTCCCTTGTTTGATGCAGTTTAGCAAATAATGGCATCTATGCTAAATCTGAAAGAAGCCACTGGCAACCAAAGTTCATGGGAAACTTTGCTACCGGATTTCCCTAAAGGACCACTTTGCAAATATCGTAAGAATGCTTCCTTCAACTGGAGGGAGATGGCGGTGTTACTAGACGGTGAAGATATCATCCAGTTTAAGGTAAACTGCAAGGATTGTAAGTGTGTGATGTCTTGAAGATATCACTAGAAGTAACAATGTCATTTTCAAAGGGACAATATTTAATAATACTCTGTAGATACCGGGCATAAAAAAATGGGCTTGCACATTCAATTTTTGTTTGTTTGTTTCAAACTGTGAAAGAACTATATTCTACCATATTTCTTTACTGCTTGCATTAAATCATCTATCCCACAGTTTTACAGTGCACTTAAGCTGAACTAAGTTTGTGCTACTGCCAAACATCTTCCTTTCACTGCAATAATTTCCTGCAATCTTCTGTGCTTGCATTAATGCTTATACATCATTGCAGTTGGACAGATTAGGATGCCTACCTCGCTGAAAGCGAACCCTACCAAAAAAAAAGAGGTTAATTGTTTCATAAGAGATGATGTGGGAAGGCATGACTTGGAGATGTAGGAAGCGAGAGAACTGACTTTTTTGAAGGTAGTGTAGATTTACATGGATTTAAGTTAATATTGAATCTTCACCATAAGTATTAAAATCTTAGAAGATGGATCAGAGAAGTGAAAAATGCCATCTTCTCTGCATCTGACAGATCCACTTAAGAGCATAGAAAAAACACAAGTGCTTTGTGTCTGAGAGAGTTTTGGGATTGTGTGGGCAAATAGCGTTGTTCATACAGAGAGAGGGAATGACACTATTGTTCAAAGAAAAATCTGGTTTTCTTCCTTCTTACTGTGTCATTCTCTTCAGAGAGGAGGAAAGGACTTCAAAAGCGGTTTTTAAAGATTTTGCCTAAGGCACTGCACTTTTTTTTTTAAAATCACATGAAAGACAATTAAGAAGATGTGTACATCTTGAAGACACAGAGATCAGTGGTAAAAAAATTCCATAGTATACCATCTAACAAACAAAAAAAGATCCAAATTAAAATATTAAAAAAGGCCCCTCCCCATATTGAATGGCAGCATATGATGGTTCCAATAAATAGAGTCCATTTCTGCTTTCATTTGGGAACAGAGCAGTTGTGGTAGCTTAATGGATTTACTGTCATGGCATGTTTCTAACAGAATGTAACTGCTGGAGTTTTACCTGTATTCTCAGATTGAGGACCATCATCCTTTAGATCCTGCCAGCAGCTTCAGATAGATCATTAATGAAGCTGCTATAAAAAGCAAGAAAGTTTTACCATACAGAATACTCTTACATTCAGAATGAATCAGTCCCACACTTAATACTTCATGATGGAGCTTTCATAAAATTTAACTGCGTGAGCTATATATGTAGTGACAGACCATTTAAATGTATATTTTTAAATCTCTGGAGTTTTAACCTTATAAATTTGCATCTTCCTATCAAACTAATGTAGTTTGAGACCTAGTGTCATTCCAGAAGAACATTATCTTGTTTTGTTAATGCTTTTAGATTAATATTCTCATGTCAGCTTTTTCTCCCTGAAGAACAGAATCTTCTCTGCTCTGGAAAGTGATCCTCTCTTTGCACATCATCCTGGAGAAGATTTGTGCCGTGAGAAATATCAGGAGCTGACATTCCTTCGCTGTAAAAGGCTCTTTGAGTATGATTTTCTTACTCAACAAGAGATCATAGAAAAGCCATTGAAGATACTTAATATGGTGATCTGTATAGGAATGTACGATTGGTCTCCATGTATCCAGTATTTCTTACATTGCGCTGTAAGTACAGTTCAAAAGTTATAGTGGTGTATGAATTTAAATGTCTTGTAAATACCATAATTACATTGCTTTCTGCCTATTTTATTAAAGATGTCTCTTTCCCAAGTCCTTTGTTTTCAAAAATGAAATTCCATTTAACTGATTCTCAGAGAACTTTGGGATGAGGGTAGGAGATCTTTGTCATTAAGCTCTGTCTCCGTGGGAATTCCACCTGGAAAGTAAAGGTGGAACAGTATAGACAGCTACAGAAAGATATTTTGATGTCTACCATTCCATGTTCTTTTGTCCACTCCTCTACCTCCTCTGTATGGCACTGGCAGCCAAAGAACTTGGTTGTTAGGCCCTACTTGGTGGCTATATCATTGCTACAGATACAGGTATCAGGAACTTCCTTGCCTCACTCTTGGTGTGTTGATTCAGGGCAGAATCCAGAAGGAACAGAAACCAGTGTAAAGTTTCTCACTAGTATCAGTGGCTGGGATCCTATTCATCAGTTGCTCCTTAGATGAGTCTCTCAGAAAGAAGACTTGACAAAGCTGGTCAAATAATATTAGTTGAATTAATTATTATTATTCACGTGGCAGAGGAAGGTCTGGGAATAATAGTTTCGTTATGTGAATATCCACATAGGAAGAATGAAAGTACCTTTAAAAACAGTGGGTTTGTCTGGTCTTGTAGCAGCTAACTTCAGTTCCCAATCCATTTGCAATAAAACAAACTAGCATAGTCGTAATGTTTTACTTTACTCAAGGGGATATTAGTAAGGACAAGTGGAAAGTGAGCCCATTAAGCACTTTTAAGAGTTTGCAATGAAGACTTGAACAGGTTAGAGCTGTGAAAAGTTCAGTCCTCTGTAAAGAGGCCTTCACAAGATGAAATCCTGACTTACCTCCTCCAGTTACAGTCTTAGTAGTAATTTACTGTGCAGCTGACTTTCCCCAGTCTCTTCAATGGACATCAATATTGCAAATTATTATGCATGCTTTCCATCATGGGGTCACTGATTTAAATCATAATTCTCTGTTTTTACAGGTATTTGGAGGTCCAATTTTAAGTGCTTCTAAGAGGTTTGCAGGCTTTGTGAAACAGATTTATAGCATGGAGGTAATTTTTTTTTTTTTAATAATTTGTGAGAATGGGGCACCATCAGAACCATAACACTAGTTGCACCCTTGTGTTGTTTCTGATCTCTTTACATTCCCAGGTACTTCTAAATAGTGAAAGAAAAGACCAGGGAGCATATTGAAGCACTGAGTTCTGCCTATTGTTGCTGCTAGCTGTTATGCCACTTCCTGGGTCTGTTTTAGACTGTCCAAGTTAACATGCAGACAAAGTTTGAGGAGTCCTCCGAAAAGGCAATATAGATGACACTACACCAGTTTTGTCTCTGTTCACAGTCCTGTAAAAGTATATCCTAGGAAGTTTCGCACAGTCAGACCCTCCCACCTCCCACTTCTACATCATACACTGCAACACATACCCTTGCTATGATGCTATAAATATTCTATTCTGATGCTATAGAATAGAAAACAGTAGCATCTTAATGCCGCAGAAACACCACGGAGTCCCATGGAGACTCAGGATCAAGTCTCTGCAGAATAAGAGCAGCCTTTCTGATGCGGACAGAGCCAGTCCTCCAGAGGTTCTTTTGTTTATGCCATTTGGCTAAGTGGGCAGCATTCACTGTCTGGCCTGACCTCCTTTGATTTTGCAAGATATATGTGCTGAGCATACCCAAACTAAGCATCACGCTGCTTTTGTTAGTCTTTTAACACCTTTTTTTTTTTCTTTTTGCCAATGATTCACCTTTCTTGCTTATTTAATTATTTGAAATTCTATGTTTCTCTGTTTGCTCATGGACAGCAGTATACCGCTACATAGTTCTGATTTGGAATCACATGCAAAACATCAGGATGAATTCTTTTAATGAGTGTCAGTCTACACAAAAGCCTGAGGATATGTATTTGTCAGAATAATTTTGGCTGAGGCTCCAGGTTTGGTTTGTTTTTTTTTCGTTCTCACTTGCTTTTCAAAGGTTTCATACTGAACAGCATGTGCTGCTGGCCAAACCAGTGAAGGATTCCAGTATGCACATTTGAGTGTGGCTTCAAGCAGACAGCGTTCCTAAATGCTGCTGAGACCCAAGCATATGCATACATTGATCTGATATAAATTTATCCCCTTAATAATGTAGGCTGTTCACAATTTTGAAAATAAACAGCCTCATTCTGTTTTTCTCCTAACTTTGGGAGTTCCCAGAACTGCTTGTAAGGCAAGCAAACTCACTGATTTTCAAAATGCAACAGTTATTCCAACCCATACAGCTGAAAACCTAGTCAGAATGTAGTAGTCTGTATCTGCCTGAAGGAGTCAGCCATAAGCAAAGGAAAATGTACCTGTTACTCTAGTGCAGGCATAATGTCCTAGCCTTAGGGTTACATTTGATTGGTTTCTTGCATTTGTAAGTTAATTTCCAATAGCTATATTTACAGTCATTTGAAAATCTTACCATTTCAATTGCTACAATAAAGTAGTCTTGAACTGTGCCTTCTACCTCCTTTTTAGATCTTTGGATGTTTTGCTCTGACTGAACTCAGCCATGGAACTAATACCAAAGGCATACGAACTACTGCCACATTTGATCGTGATGCTCAGGTTAGTCCTTAATGCACAGGAATAATGTTTGACAGTTAGACTTTGATATTTTCTAGCAGGACAGAATGATTCAAGGATTTCTTTGCTTAACAAGAAAGAACCAAGTTCAATTTCAAATCTAAACAAAAAAGGCAAATACTTCCGTTGGAGGGAAGAGTGTTTTTGGACAGCCCTGGTTTAAGAAAACCAAACCAGACCAGCATATATATCACCCTTCATGTGCTGTGGGTGCCTCAGTTCAGAGACAGCCCCCTTTCACCTTCATTTATTTCTAAGAGAGAGAAATTGATTCTTGCAAAATGCACAGTTAGAGAAGGATGCGGGGATTTCAACAGATAAGCATGTTCCCACACAACTTCCCAGTGTTTTCAGAACAAAAAGTCTTCTGCATTAGTATTTTTGACTACTGTAAATCAGTGCATTTAATACCCAGAATACTTTCAAAAAAGAAGAAAGTGATTCCATTCCAGCAAAACAAAATAGAAGAAAGTGAAATGATTGTCTGTCATATATTAACATTTACAACAAATCCAGAAATGTATGTTTTCTTGCACAAGTAGTTATTTTAGCTTCCAGTTGTGATATAAAATAAGGATAGCATTCTTCTGCTTTGTTGTGTCTCTTAAGGAGTAGTTGTATGAGCAGATTAGGTTGTCTTTTGTCTTTAAATATGAAGTCTTTATATGTGACAATTAGGATTATTTCCAGAAGATCAGAAAAGGAAATACGAAAAAGTGATAACAAGACTATCACAGAAACAAAAAGATCAAACCTATAAACTGCTCTTTCCATGAGGATGCTGCTTTCTATTCATAATTTGTTTTCTCAAATCAACACTGCTGCAGAAATAAATTAATTTTCCTAACATTCTTTTTCAGTAATTGAATAGAACTCAACTGTAGTTTGACATTGAGGACAGAGAAAATAGAAGTTAAGAAGGGTGCTGTTAGAACTTTCTCTTTGTCATTTACATGCTTGGTTTATGCCAAGTTGAATGTGTAAAATGCATTATTTAATGTCCCAAGAAGGTAGGTTCATCATTTTCCCCTAAAGACTGGCATTTTAGGGCACTGTAACGTACAGAACTAGGTGCTGTTACTGTCAACAATGTCTCTCATATCTGTACATCATTAAGTGGTTTCAGAAGAATGAGACATGAGAATTGTAGATTTGAAATGTAAGATTTTATATTCTTCAGTAGGACAGCATTCCAGTATGCATTTTTTCATATGCAAGCAATCCAGTGATCATTTATGCAAGATGGACGATCAGATCCCTTTCCAGAAACAAAACAACCACCTTGTGAGTTGGGTAGCATGAAAAGTTCCACTGAAATAAACTGAGATTTATGCTGGTGATGAGTACACTGCAGGAAGAATGACTGAAGTGACTAAAGCTTTGTTAAAATCATGAAGCTCTCAGTTCAGATTTCTTTTACATCCAGAAAGCACACGATTTGGAATTTAAAAGTCTGAATGCTGAAGCTATGTCTGTATTTCGGGATACATGTATATTTCAGGATTCCCATTGCTCAAGGGCCCCCAGTTGACCAAACTGGGAAGTGTGCTGCCTTTCACACTGTCAGCCAGGCACACACAAGTGTGTAAGAAGCAGATGGTCCCTGAGTAGGTTTCAGCCCTCACAGCTGAAACAGCCTTCGCAGACCCTCACGGGCACTCACAGCTCAGCTTAACCCAAGATCTGGGAAATGCTTTTGAGTCCCTCACTTCACTTTACTTTTTTTAACTCCTTAAACGCTCAGTTAAAAGGCTGAATTTCAGGCTTTACAATGTAGTAATGAACTTTTTTTACAGCTTTAAATTCTTCCTAGCTACATGTATTCTCTCCAAATTTGAGCACAGTAAGAAAGATACCAGCTGTTGGAGTACAGAGTGAAACCCTGGCAGTTAATGGATGTTTTCAAGACACTATCATGGTCATGAAAACAAAACCAAAAAATAGCTCTATGTTGGTTTTTATGATTTATATAATTTGCGCCTTTGTTACTCGGCTACAGGAATTCATCATCAATACTCCTGATTTTGAAGCCGCAAAGTTCTGGGTTGGTAACATGGGGAAACATGCCACTCATGCAGTTGTGTACGCCCAGCTCTATACTCCTGATGGACAGTGCCAAGGATTACATTCCTTTATTGTACAGGTAGGGTAGAAATATTGCTAATCTTTTTTTCTTTTTGGGGGGGAATGGGCTCAGATTTAAGACTTTCTGTTATGCCGTTATTTATATCTGACCAGCAGATTCTTGAATTAATGCCTTCAACATTTATTGTAATCGTAACAAATGTACTGTTTTTAAATGTTCACTGATTTTGTGATGGTTGTACAGCCAGTTTTGTACTGTCAGTTTTCTGTGAAAAATTCTGAAAAATACAAAAAAGCTGAAAAAACATCCAGATTATCACAGTACCTATAAAGTTAGAACTAACCTGTGCTATATGGAGTCCTGAAGGTGTTGGATGAAGCTTGAGATGATTTATGTCTGCCAATGCTTCAGGCTGACAGGCATGAAATCTGCAGGCTTCTACCACAGAGATCAGTTTGTAAGATGAAAGGCATCAGAAAATAGGGCAACGTAAATATGGTACAATAAAACGGACTAGATGCAGACTGACCAGAATTCATTACAAAATCAAGGAATCACTCAAAGCTGCTTCTTATATAACAAAGTTCTATTGGTTCTACTATGTCTGTGTACATCTGAAGGAGGTTTCAGTGCTTGTCTGATGAGAGCAGTCTTCAGTGTTAAGGCATATTTAACACAGTGGTGTAATTAGTGTCATATTGCCAAAGTGATTTTCATTAAGGGATCCATGTCCTGAATGAGAGGATATGTAAATACAGGTCATATCCAGGATTATGTGCGTGAAAAATCCAGAGAGCTTTCTTTAGTGTTAATAACAGAATACAAGCTGGGAATATTTTCGCTGTTTGAAAAGTTCAGCCGATAACTCTCATTGTCCCATAACTGAAATAATGTTTCATTCCACTTCTGTGCAGATTCGAGATACAAAAACTCTCCTACCGATGCCAGGTGTGATGGTAGGTGACATCGGAAAAAAACTTGGACAGAATGGGTTGGATAGTGGGTAAGTCAGTCCATTTGCAGGAGGAAACATTCTAGGTTATGTCACACCCTAGTGGTGCCAATATCCTCCTGTGTCAGTTTTGTCTTTACTTCTGAATTATCCACTAGTGGTTTAAAGTTGTTATTTCTTAAAAAGAACCCCAGATTGAAAGATCTTGAATTTCAGTATTTTCTATCTGAATAACCGTATTCTTTCTGCTTCTGTAACTTTTTAGAAATGCCACTGATACTTTGTGAATATCGCCAAGCATCCTTGCAGTCATAGATGCAACAATAATAATGAAAAAAACATGAAGTTCTGGGTAAAGAACTTACTCAGTCTCTCCGCCATGGGGGTGTAAACACTTAATTGTTTTGTCTGGTGATTTCTAGTCCACAGAAAGGCCAATGGAGATCCACAGACAAGGTTTATTGTTAGTAAAGATGTAAGATTA
>JAVSBS010001374.1:6812-20356 GCA_033124195.1 Coracias cyanogaster
GACAACACTGGTTCTAGTACAGACCCCTGAGGGACACCACTTGTCCCCTTCCATCTGGACATCAAGTCTTTGACCACTACTCTCTGGATGTGACCATCCAGCCAATTCCTTATCCACTGAACAGTCCACCCATCAAACCTGTATTTCTCCAGCTTAGAGAGAAGGATGTTCTGGGGGACCAAGTCAAAGGCCTTGGAGAAGTCCAAATAGATGACATCCATAGCTTTTCCCTTGTCCACTGATGCAGTCACTTCATTGTAGGAAGCCGCTAAGTTGGTCAGGCAGGAGTTGCCCCTAGTAAAGCCATGCTGACTCTTGAATCACCTGCCTGTCCTCCATGTGCCTTAGCATATCTTCTAGGAGGATCTGTTCCATGATCTTGCCAAGCACAGAGGTGAGGCTGTGTCATGGTCCACTCAGTGGACGTGTGATGGTTCATTTGCTGTGATCTCAAAGTGCAAAATTAAGGTGACCACGCCAAAGGGGTTTGCTTCAAACAGTGAAACTTTAATGTTTTGCCCGTAAAGTGCTGTGCAATAGGTAAAGAGGGTGAAAGGGAAAAGGTAAAGAGAGGAAGAGGAAAGATAGCTCCCACCGTGGGTCCAAGGCATCCCTGTGGTCCCAGATTCAGGCAGCATCCCGCTGGTCCTAAAGATTGTCATGATCCTTGGTGGGCAAGCTTCAAACTTTGGTTGCTAAGGAGCCGTCTTTTATGCTAAGCAACACACCTTGCTCCTCCTCTGTCTCAGGTATCTCTGCCTTTCACCAGCAGGGCTATCATGCTCAGGTGGGAGTGTCTGAGGAGTGGTCTGCCTTGGAGGCAGGTGGCTTTTGACCAGGAGGTGTGTTTTCGTAGCAAAGTTCACCTAAAGTTCACAATTTCACCATGGTTGCTGACACGCTGGTTGCAATCCATCTTTCTTGATAGTGGCTACGCTGAAACCATGTTCAGCCGGATCTGAACAATCGTTGGTTACTGCATCCCTGATAACGGGGGACCAGCTATGCTAACTTCATAGCACCCTGTTTTGGGAGGGTTTGAATGTCCTGTTAGCCAGAGCAGGCTGCATCCGTAACTACTTTCTGCTCTAGAGATCAGCAACTGTGTCTCACTGAAGGCAGCTGCAGTCTTACGTCAAGAAGTTAGCCTAACTTTTCAGGGTACGTTATTGTCCATGTCCCTGATGACGATGCTGATCTTCTGACCAGCTCTTACAGGCTGACAGGTTGGTAGTTCCCGGGGTCCTCCTTTCTACCCTTTTTAAAAGTGAGTGCAATGTTTCCTTTCTTCCAGTCACCAGGGACATCACCTGACTGCCATGACTTTTCAAATGTCATGAAGAGTGCCCTGGAAACGGCATCAGCCAGTTCCCTCAGGACTTTGGGATGCATCTCATTGGGTCCCATGGACTTGTGTATGTTCAGGTTCCTCAGATAGTCACAAACCTTGTCCTTACTGTGGGAGGGACTTTGTCTCTTTGGTCCCCATCTTGTGGGCCATCAGCTTGAGAGCTGTGAGGAGAGAGGTTGCCAGTGAAAACTGGGGCAAAAAAGTTGTTGAGAACCTCAGCTTTCTCCTCATCTGTTGTTACTAGTTCACTATTGCTTCTCATTAGGGGGGTACACTTTCTTTGACCTTCCTTTTCTGGTTTCCATACCTGTAGAAGCCCTTTTTGTTTTTCCCTGCATCCGTTGCCAAGTTCAGCTCCAGCTGCACCTTGGCCTTCCTGACCTCGTCCCTACACAACCCGGCAACATCCCTGTACTCTTCCCAGGATATCTGTCCCTGCTTCCACTGTCTGTAGTTCCTTCTTGCCTTTTAGTTTGACCAGCAGGTCTTGACTCAGCCATGCTACTCTCTTGCCTTCCTTACCTGATTTCTTAAAGCCAGGGATTGAGAGCTCTTGCACTCTATGGAAAGCATCCTTAAAGATCTACCAGCTCTGCTCTGCTCCAATGTCTCTAAGGACTGTTTCCCAATGGGTCCTATTTACTAACTCCTTGAAGAGCTGGAGGTTTCCTTTCCTAAAATTTAGGGTCCTGACTTTGCTTTTCACCTGCCTCATACCCCTTAAGACAGTGAACTGCACTAGTGCATAATCACTGCAGTCCAGGCTGCCTCCAATCTTGATGTCCCTGATGAGTTCACTTATATTTGTGACTATCAGGTCCAATATTGCATCCCCTCAGGTAGGGCTGTCTATTTCTCGCCTTAAGAAGTTGTCATCTAGGCACTCCAGGAGTCTCCTGGATTGCCTACAGCTCGCTATGCCACTTTTCCAACAGATGTCAGGGTGTTTGATTTTCCCAGTTGGATGACAGCCTGCGTGTACGATGTCTCCTGGAGCTGGAGTAAGAAGGCTTCATCTGTAGGCTTCCCTTGATTGGGTGGCCTGTAGTAGACACCCGCCACAAGGCTCTCTTTGTTGTCTTGATTCCTAATTCTTACCCATAAGCTTTCGACCTTCTCATGGCTATTCTTTAGGGACAACTTTTCATGGTCTATCCATTTCTTAACATAGAAGACAACACCTCCACCCCTCCTTCCGCTCTGGTCCCTTCTGAACATCTTGTAACCATCGATAGCCACACAAGCATGTGAGCTTGCCAAGGAATCCAGCTTCTACAGAACTGTGCTGTCACTGTATTTGTTTAATTCTGCTATTGTTTGTGTCAGTCACTTGCACAGTTAACCTAGTAGTAATTTTGAATTTTTACAGATGGATAAAGGTCCTGAATCACTTAGGAGAACCCTAGAGTCTTTAAGGAAGGGTGATATCCCTCGATACTGTTGTTTAGCCCGTTGTATTAGATGGTAGTTAGTGAAAGAGTTCACTGTTGCCTGGTACCAACCTCTTTCTCTTTTACTGCCTCTGAACACAGGTATGAGGAGTATCAACCTGAGGATGATCTTAAGAAAACTGTTAGTGATTTCCTTTCTAGAGTGGATGATCCAAAACTCAAGAATTCTGAGGTATGAAATTCCCTGACTCGGGCTGACAGGTACATAGTGTGAATACAGGGAAAGACAGTAAAGGAATAAAGCCTCCTGCTGTGGTGTGTTTCCATTTGTTCCTCGATTCCTAGAAGTTGCACCCTTCAATCCACTCTAGATAATATCAATCTTTACTGCATGACTCTGAAGTCCTGTCCTCCCCACCTTTTTGAGCCTGCTGTGCTCACTTTGCAGAGAGAAGTCCTCTTAGTGAAGGAGGGAGGTGTGGGCAGAGGGCTTGCTGGCAGAGCACCTGCCCAGCTCCACCCTTGTTTCATTTCTCTGCCACAGTTCCTAAAGTTTGTCCGCCAGATCGGAGATGGGAGGGTATCGATCGAAGCTAATCAGGTGACCCACAAAGACCAAGATCAGGCAAAGCAATGGGCAGCTGAGTTTATACAGCAGCAGGTAGGAGCCCCAGCCCTATGTGCTCTGAAGTGCACAGTCTGGGAGCGAGGGAGAATGGCAAGTCCAACTCTCAGCAGTGCTCTACTAATGACTAGACTGGGGGAGGCAAGGAAGGGGCTGTTTGGCTCTTCTTAGCAGAGTCTAGCCAGAAGCTGGGAATGTATTTGGGCAGTGTGAGTTTTCTCATCTCCTGTAGTACCTGGGAGGAAGGGGATAGCTAAATGCATTCTTCCACTTTACATGCCATCAGTTCTTGTTGATGGGGAGGACGGGTCACCGCAGACCCTTCTGCTGTTTTGGGATGTGCCCTGAGATTGCTAAATTCTAAAAAGAAAGGTGTGTTTCTGTTTCCAAACTCCCAGGGGGCATCTGATGCCTGGGTGGATCAATTTGTGCGATCTGGGAACATGTCAACTCTTGATACGGAATTTGAGCAGGCAAAGACTGCTGTGGAGGTAAAGCTGACGGAGGAGGAGGGCTGGGATACCAACTGAGAGCCTGTGGTAGGGTTACCCCTCTCCTTTGCATGCTGTGAGGAGGGCTAGAAACATTTCATAAGGTGTTCTCTGGCATGTCTGTAGAGTTTAGTTTATGGTTGAGGCACTGTTCATATTCTGTTCTCCCTTCAGTCAGATGTGGACTTCTGGGACAAACTCCAGGCAGAATGGGAGGAGATGGCCAAGAGAGATGCAGAGGCTCACCCTTGGCTCTCTGATTATGAAGACCTCAGCTCCTCCTCATATGACAAGGTAATAGAGAAGAGGGTCTCTCAGCCCTAGCACTGTGACAAACTGCCTTAAGAAGACTAGCAGTAGTATGTCTGCCTTGCAGGTGACCCTAAATGCGCTAGGATTCCTTCTTGCACCAGTCTCTTGCTGTCACTTCCACCCTCATCCCAGATCAAGTAGGGGTCGGTTACTCTTGTGCTTGTTCTGCAAATGCTGTCTAGTTCTCGTCCAACAGCAAATACCAGTTAGTGCTGGGTTTCTCTGCAATGAGTGCAAGTGTTTTCACGTTCTGCAAGCTGATGTAACCCACACCAGATGTTTAGTCTCTGTTGCAACTTATTCCAGGTCTGTTTTGGGGGAATTTTTCAGCAGGCAGGAAGAAGAGCTATTGCTTTCATATCTGCTACAGCTTAGCAGAGAGGATAAAGGTCTGGCTCATATACAGTTTGAGTGTTTCTGATGCAGCAAGGCTAGACAGTGCTTAACTGTAGAGAGTGCTTTTCTCCCTAAGCCTGTCGCCTAGCATTAGCCCCTATCTGTCTTCCCTGCTAGGGTTACCAGTTTGAGGAAGATAATCCCATGAGAGATCACCCGGATGCATTTGAAGAGGGGCGGAAGCGCTTGGAGGAAGGTGACCTCCCCAATGCTGTCTTGCTCTTTGAGGCTGCAGTGCAACAGAGGCCAGATCATATGGAGGTGAGTGAGAGCAGAGATACCAGGCTTTGCCCAGGTGTCCTGCTACTTGGATCCTTCTTGTAAGGTGTCAGGGTGTGTGTAGAAAACACACTTCAGTGTTACCTGTGCAGGGTGTATGAAAACACTTCGGTTTTTTGTGGCTCTGAGTCTGTAGCTGATGTGAATCCCCAGAAGGGCGGTGGGCAAATAGGTTTGTGACTAAGGTCAGTTACAAAAAGTTCAAAGGCTCTGGCCTAGATCTCTGTAAAATCTTTGGAGCACGTGAGACTGTATGGAGTGAAGACTAGTTCTCATCTCTTATGGTGCTTCTGTGGAAGTCTTTATTGGCATTGCCAGATCTAACTCACAAGGGTTGAGAGATGGCTTTGGTGTCTTCACAGTCTTTATTTGAAGCTGTGGGCCTGAGGATGATTTTTATACTGAAGGCAAGTTTCCTGCATCTGATTCAGTGAATACTTCCATAAAGCACTTCATCTTCTGCAGGATTGATTGAGAAATGTAATAGTCTGTGTGCCTTTCCTGATGTAGAGGACATCAGTGTCCTCAGAAGGAAGGGGAAGAATGCAAATACACCCATGTTGTCCATTTCTGAGGTGCCTGCCTCAAGGCCCCAAGGATGCTGAATTCTCAGTGTGTCCAGTTAAAGCTCTGCTAATTATATGTATTTGGAAATACCCGATTTGTTAATCCTAAGGCTTAGATGAGAGCGATGTCTCACAACAGAGGTTCTTGGCTTCTGTGAATACAGGCATCTAACTTCCTAGAACACTGGGAGTAGGTGAAAAGTAAGCAGAGGTTTTGGAGATCTACTTTAGCTTTGATGTGATCAAAAGCTGTTGCTAATATTCCTTTAGAATCAGCACTCTCCTCTCATAGGCAGTGTGGGCTGCAGGCTGAGCATAATGAAGAGGTAGTTGAAACCATAGGGGAAGAAATCTTGGACCAGTTCTGGCTAGCTGTCTTTGCAACATTCTGAATTATTCTACTGTGATTCTGAAGAAAGTACAGAAGAAGTTAATGCCTCACAAATGGTACAGTGCTCAGAAGGAAATGTTGCTTTGATCCAAATCACAACTTTACGCTCAGTCTCAGCGCTTCTACCTGCAGAACACTATGCAGTTATCACTGGTCAGCCCTTCTTGAGTTCCAACTAGAGATTTGAGACTGTAGATTGCCTCTTTCTTATGGTGGCTTGTGCAGTGTCTGGGTCTTTGCTAATGAAACATTCCTTCCTTGAGACAACGGATACTGCATTTTGTGACTTACATTCAAAAGGCAGGTACTTCATGCTGACAATCCCACCAACTATCTAGCCTATTTTTGAGCAAGGGGTTTATCAAAATAAAGGGAACAGGTAATTCGGATTTAGTGCCTTAATTAAATATTCCATATGTCATCAGCCTGGAGATGGAAGTGGTGTCATAATGATTGAAGATGCGGTAAAATGACAGTGCTTCTACTTTAAAGTTTGATGGTCAGTGCCCCAAGATTATCACCTGTTGGTGGGCCACTGCACAAATATATATAGCTGCCTACCTTGGGGGTCTCTTTATTAGCACTGCTGATATACTGTTTTATTCTTAGGTCTGCTTTTCCCTCCTTCTTCTGCAGTTTGACCACAGTTAGAAGTTAAAAGTGGAGATTCTGTGACTTAGAAGTGTAAAACTGCCAACAATTGCTTTATGATAGATCTCCAGGTAGACAATTCACTTCACTACAGCAATGCCAATTTTATTGGCCTCAAGGACCTATGTGCCATAAAGTCTGTATGTCTCTTGAGAGGAACTTGTATCTGTGGTGAACGTGTATTCTTGCATATATTTGGTCTCATTCTAAAAAAGTGTGGGATAACATGGTGGGTTTAATCTCTGTGTCTCTGTGGTTTATCGACTGACCTTTTTCTCTGGATGTGAAAAAGTCTGACTTTGTGCATCTTTATCTTCTCCAGGCCTGGCAGTATCTGGGAACCACCCAAGCAGAGAATGAACAGGAGCTTTTGGCAATCAGTGCCCTTAGACAGTGAGTGTTGCAGAAAAGCTGCTGAGCATGGCTCTTGTCTAGTGTGTCATGCCACAAGGACCATATGGCTAGCATGGTGCTCTGTCTTTATTGTTTTACCTCCTTTATCTGTGTGTCTCCAAGACCGATTTAATGCTGTATTCACTTTTCTTTGACCTGTAGGTGCTTGGAACTGCAGCCAGGGAACCTCACAGCACTTATGGCTTTAGCGGTCAGTTTCACCAACGAGTCTTTGCAGAAGCAGGCATGTGAGACCTTGCGGGACTGGCTACACCATAAACCGGATTATGCCCACCTGCTGGAGAAGAAGCCGGAGGAGAGTGTCTCGGGGACAAACCTGGGGCCTGCCAAGCATGTCCTAGGTTCCCTGCTGTCTGAGTGAGTTAGGGTTACAATTTTCAGCCTTCAACTGAAAGGCTTTTTGGAGGGTTTGGGCTGGTCCAGGCAGGAGCAGAGGGAGCAATCCCAGGCCAGTCCTCTCAGCATATACACCAGTATCCTTTTTTTTGTGCTTTTCCAGCTCACTGTTCATGGAGGTTAAAGAGCTGTTCTTAGCAGCGGTGCGCAGCAACCCCTCAACTGTGGATCCTGATGTTCAGTGTGGCCTGGGTGTCCTTTTCAACCTTAGTGGCGAGTATGAGAAGGCTGTGGATTGCTTCAGTGCCGCACTCAGTGTGCGCCCCAATGTAAGAAAGGACAGACTCTGTATGCTGGAGGTATCTGGAGGTTTATGGGTGGAGGTGCCACTTGTATTGAAGAAGTACTTCTTTGGAGTGGAAGAACAAGACAGGCATATGGGGAAGGGAGTGTTGGCTTGGAGCTTAGAAAGATCCAGTTTATCTCAGCTCTTTCTCTATGCCCTCTCCTGCAGGACCATCTTCTATGGAATAAGCTTGGTGCCACCCTGGCCAATGGGAATCGGAGTGAGGAAGCTGTGGCTGCATATCGTCGAGCACTGGAGCTCCAGCCAGGATACATCCGTTCTCGCTACAACTTGGGCATCAGTTGCATCAACTTAGGTGCCCACCGGTGAGCATAGGATTGTCAGATCTGCTGTGACCCATGGGTGTGTTTGTGGGAGAGAGAGACACTGCAGTAGGTTACTAGGGAAGTGCCACACTGCCTGTAGGCAGCCTTGGCATAGGAGAGCAGAGAGAGTGTGGGCTCTGCCCTGAGAACTAAGTGTCATGTAGATGCAGTTGGAGTAGGGGTCATCTGGTCTTCCATCCCTTTTAAGAGGGAAAAGGGGATCTCTGATGGTTCTGGAGTGGGGCGGGGTCCAGTGAAGAGGAGGAAACTGTTTTGGAGGTGAAGTACTTTTGAAACAAATGGGGGAGGGAGTATGAAATGTACTATCTTCTCCAGTAAGCGTATGTATGTTCTCATGTTGACAGTGAGGCTGTGGAGCACTTCTTAGAGGCTTTGCATATGCAGCAGAAGAGCCGAGGTCCGCGGGGACAGCAAGGCGCTATGTCTGACAACATCTGGAGCACCCTCCGCATGGCCCTCTCCATGCTGGGGCAGAGTGACCTGTATGGGGCAGCTGATGCCCGTGATCTTCCCACACTGCTTCAGGCATTTGGCCTCCAGCAGTGACTCTGGGATGGACTCCCCTGCGAGTGCAGAGTTGCGCCAGCCCAGCAGTGACCTTCCTTCGATAAAATGTTCACTAGGGCTCACATCTTTGCTCTGGTAAGGCAGATCATTGGCAACTGTTTTTTCAAGGACCTCCCACTGAAGTGTGCAATTTCCCCTACCTGTCTGTTGTGGTCTAAGCATCTGAGTGGTTCATGTTATTACCTCCATGACTGACTGACACTCTGCTGGTAGGCAAATGATCAAAGTGGGGAAGACAGCAACGTCCAGCCCTCTTGCCAGATTTCATTTGCAGTGATGCCCAGCTTGGCTATGAGACCTTACGATAGCCATTCTGCAGACACTACCTGCTGGACGATCTCAAGTGCAAGTTGCTTTGTTGGAGTTGAATTGCTATTTGGTGAAAGACTGAAAAATCCTGGGTTTTGAGCATGCTTCCCCCATGTATGTGCTTGCATTTGTCTATATATGGGTTGCTAGAGAAAAGTGGGGGCAGCAGTCCCATTTTCTGGGTACAGGTAACTTCATGGTACAGCCAGATGCTAGTTTCTCAGTGTCCCTTCATGAACCTTTTAAGAGCAGAGTATTGTGCTTATGCTAGGGACACAGGTGGAGGCCTTTACCCTGTCAGGGTAAGAGGACATCCCAGAGCTCAGACTTGCGCGAATGTGGTAGAAATAAAAGTCTAAAATGTAACCGCCCCTCCCAGAATATGGTGGGGAAAGGGTCAAGTCTCAATTTTCACTTGATCAACGGTCATTGTTTTCCTTTGTGCAGAAGTTCCCCATCCTGTGTGTAACTGAATCTTCTTAATTATAAATATCTGTATATGATTATATTGGGAAAAAATGTTTTTTAATTATAAAGTATTTTGTATGATAAAGGGGAGGGAATTAAAATTGCCAAAATTACATCTTTCTCTGTGCCTCTGTTGGAGCTGCGTGCAGTGGGTACTACAGATCTCTGGGTGGGAAAGCACACTGGTTTTCAAAAGATGGCTGAGTCTTTCTTTGTGTCCCATTTTGACCAGGTTTTATTGATAGCTCATATTCAAATTAAGCTTAAAGGACCTCACTTTGCTGTATTCCTAGGTTTCAGTTCTGTGGGATAGTAGAAGAGCTTCCCTGTGCCAAAAGCTCTTTCTTGCTTAAGCTTAAGGCTCAGTGAAGCAATTCCTTTCATTTTCTTGCCATCTGCAGTGAGGGAAGTTGTGTTACATTTTATCACCTCTTTGATTACTGCTGCAGTAGTCAAGAACCAGGGCTTAGCCAGGGAGCCCTTACTCCTCTTCCACCAGTTTCCTCATACCTCTACTTCACAGGCTTGTTTTTCTTTTACTGCTGTAGCATTCAGGAGCAGAAAGTGTGTGCAGGGAATAGTTCTTGCTGTATGCTTTCTGAGCTCTGGCTTCCCCTGTGTTTCCCATTCAGCCCTGTGGCACTGAAGCATATATGCGCTGTTCTGAAATTGCTGTAATGTGTGCAAAATTGTTACTTGTGCTGCTGTCCTGGTTTGAGTTAGAACAGAACTAATTCTGTTCAGTGGTTTTACTTCTCAGCTCTCTTACTGCACTTTCTGAAGTTAACAGCATATTTTCGCAGACAGCGTCTGCTTCTAAAAGTGATAACCCTCAATGTTTAGAGCTACTACCAAGGATTGGTGTGCAGACCAAGGTCACTGCTAAATCTGGTGTACCGTGTTGGGGTGCAGAAGGTAAAAGGCCGCACCTGTGGGGAGGAGTGGCCAGGACAGGTGACCCTAAACTGACCAATGAGTTATTCCAGCCCATATATGTCATATTCACTATAAAGCTGAGGGATCATGAGCGTCAAGCTCATCTTCAGTGGCCATCATCTGAGGATGACTCTGTCCATTCTGCATTCAGTCGTGATCCTTGTGTTCCTGAATCCAGTTCCAGAATCCAGCTCCTGATTCTGATTGCTATCTGCCACTAAGTCCAGTCTGGGATTTTCCCAGTGCCTGCTCCACAGCATCAGTGGTGATGGTGATGTAATTGGGTTGGGTTAAATATTGGTTTTGTATATATTCCACTTTATTATTATTTGCATTAAAGCTGCTTTAGTTTTCTAATCTGTAAGTCTCTCTCCCTTATTCCTTTTCCCTTCCCCTTTGGGGAACAGAGAGTACCTGTTACTTGTCTAGTGGCTGGCCCAGCCTCTAAACCTTGACAGCTGTCTAAAAGGAAAGGAAACACTGATGCTTCATCCTGCTTTCACACACTGCCCCTGGTCAGAGGTATGCCTTTTGGTTTTTACTGATCTCAATCCTCCTATCAGATTCTTTTCAGCTCTGCAAAAGGGAACATTGGTGTCTATGCTGTTCCTCACCTTCTATCCAGATGTTCTCCCTTCCCCAGTTCTCTGTTGTCCCTTGACCACTGATTTCCTTCACCGCTCTGCTGCATCACATTTCTCTCTGTCCATACTCCTGTTATCAGTGCTTGGCCTTCCCTTTTTCTCATTTTTCAAGTGCCATTAATGCTTCTCTCCTTGGCTTCCTACTTGTATCCATTTTCATTGCCATTTGGCTTAATCTTTTGACTTTGTGCGTGATGTTGTTCCCTGTCGCACATTGTTTCCTGTCCCTGCAGTAGGAGTGGGCTCTTAACATTTGTTCTCCCTCCCTGTAAATCATTCTCACTTTCTTCCTTCCCTTCCCACCTTAAATAATCTCACAGCATCTGTGCTACTGTTGCTGAGGCCAGATACTCACCTAGACACTGTTGTGGTTTAGACCAAGCCTGGAGCTTGGCACTATGTGGCCACTCACTTGTGCCTTCCCCTCCCCTTCCAAAATAGGGACACACTAGCCCCTATTTAGTCTCCCAGGGCTGAGTGGAGTTTGAGCTGCCTCTGTACAGGCCATGTTTAATCTTGTCCTGTTAAGAATTGTCTTTGGAAATGGAGTGCTGGTGTAGGGAACAGCAGCTGGCTGATCATATCTGCATTCTGGTTCCAGTTGACACCTCCTGCCTGCCCTCTGCAACCCTTTCTCTGGCCACCTCCGAACCAGGCTTGCACTGGGGCTCTGTAAGTATCTTGATCCTAGTTTGCGTTTTCAGCCACATCCACATCTCTGCAATTTTTGTGCTTTCTTCTCTTGTACACTCCCCAAGGTACAGAATAGTGGCAGAATCTATCATCACTAAAAGCATGTGAGGGATCCCAGCAAGCCCTTCTTTCTTCTTTATCAAATCCATGGGCATCACAGGACACAAAGATCTCTTATAGGGCCTGGGGCATGTAGTCAAAGGGAATGGTTCAGTACATGTTCTTCCACCCATGCTACTTGCTATGTTTCTGCTGTATTTCTTCCTTCTGTGTTTTATTTATCTGCTGTTTAAGGCCCCAAGAAGTCTTAGAATGTCTTGTCTCTTGGCATTGGCCTTACTCGACACCTAGTGGGGAAGCAAATGAAAATCTGTGCTTTGAGATCATTGTATCTCTAGCCACAGTGCTCTTCATTAGCTTTCATACTTCTCAAGAAAGGTGAGCGTGCTGCCATTGTATACTCTGCTTTAGCGCTGCAGTTTCCTCAGCTTGAGCTGCTGATCCTGGGTTGTCTTGAGTTACAACCCCCTGATCTCTTGTTTTGGGTCTCAGGCTCCTACCTCTTTTGCCTGTGTGTGCTGAAGTCTTTGCAGTCTGGAAGGGGTTCAGACCAATCTTCCTCTAGAGCAATACTCTAGGGGTAGTGACCAGGAGCTCAGTTCGTGGAGAGAGTGTAAGTGTAAGCATATAGTAGTTACTCTCATTCTCTAGGAATCTGCTGCTTTAAAGACTACCTGACCCAGAAGTTGCATCAGTATGTTTGGTTAATAGCCTTTGGTGAATTTGTTCTCTGCCTGTGTCTTGTCAATTTTTAAAGTGATGCTTTTGGTCTCTACAGTGTCTTGGGGATGCACAGAAGAACTGTGTAGATACCAAAAGTATTTTTTTTTGTTTGTTTTAAGCCTTGCTAGCCTTTGTGGTCTCCTGGTACTGTAAGACGTAGCAAAAAATACAGTTCTAGTACAGTCTATATCTCCCCCAGGGAAGCCCTTTCCCTATTGCTGTACCCCATGTTTCTGTAGCTTTTCTACTTTTACCCTATTATTGCCAGTATTTCCTTCACGCCTTAGCCTGCCTCAGGGCCCTGACCACAAACACCATACCTCTTTCTTCTACTCTGAGTCAGTGTCTGATGTTCAGAAATCTTTTGGCAGACAAGTCTGCTACTTAGGAAGTACTGAAAGCAGCACAGCAACTCTCCCACCTGCAGTAGCAAAGCAGCAACAGAGACAGGCCAGCAAGACAGACCAATTTGTCAGAGCAGGCTCTGGCAGCTTCTCTATGGTAGCCCTTCACGTAGGCATGTGTTTCCTTGCTCCTGCAAAAGATAAGGAGAGAAAGCTTTTGCTAGTCACCACTGCTTAGTGTGGCAAAACAGTGTTTGGTATTTTCTGATGCTTCTGGATGGCTGAGGTGAGACATGCAAAGTCATAAAGTTTTACAAGAGTTGTAGGTACAGAGATCCTCTGAAAATCTGATGCCGGATGGGTAGGTTGGAAGTGACACCTAGTGTTGATTCGAGGGTAGGGCAGTGTCTGTCACACTCTTCCTTGGACCAGGCCACTGAAGGGTTTAGGAGCACAACCGGCTAATAAAACATGAGAGGAACAAAGTGCTGGATGTGTTTTCTGAACGTGTGACTTTTGTGAGCTGGAGAGGCTTTCCCAGACAAATGTGGTGCTGTGAAGCTAGGCCCTTTTGAAGGTCTGTGAGGTTTTTTTGTTTTGCCCTGGTAGTAAGCATCTAATTAGCCTGGGCCTTTGCGTTTACAGAGTCCAGCTTAGCAACCATGCCATGGAAACCCATTTGCACATGTATTAAACGTGAGGACAAGCAACCTGGCTGGGTTTCTGACAGTTTGAACTAAAACAGTTATTCACAGATAATCTGTTGCCTTTTCCTTTATCTGGGAAGGGGAGACTTTGGGAGGGAACTAATAGTTAGAAAAGCTCTTCCCTTTCCTTTCTGCCTTCTGTGTCTTGTCAAGGAGGACTTAAAAGGCTTTCGTCAGTCTATATTTGCTGTGTGTCT
>JAVSBS010001375.1:0-18141 GCA_033124195.1 Coracias cyanogaster
CTTCCTCATACTCTTTTTTTTTTTGGGGGGGGGGAATGGGGGAAGGGATGGGAAGGAGGGTGAGAGAGGGACGGTGACAGCGAGGCTGTTTGTTTTTCCCGAAAGTTGTTTGTGATTTCAGGTACTCATGGGAAATCTCTTGATCAGATTCACATCTGTTCCTGTCAAAGTGGGTGCTAAGATACCGGTCACCCAGCAACCATGTCCAAGAGGGAATTGGGCCGATAATAACTTCAAAAAGGAATGACAGATGCTAGATTAGGATGAAAGACAAAACGCATGAAAAATGAGCTTGTTAGAATAAAAAAATTGTTCAAGCACCTTCATGCAAATTAAATGAATATTGAACATTTGCATGCAGTAATTTCTACTTTTTCTGTTGATTGAGAAGAAATAAAGATGGTACCTATAAAAACATAAATGTAATTTTTTTTTTTTTGCACCAATTAACATACAAAGCAGTATCTTTCTTCTAAAAATGAGATTAGCCACCTGGGTGCTTGGCTGTATCCCACATATGTCACAACATTTTTGTAATGAGTATGCTTCTGTTGAAGGAACACCTTATCTAATTCTTCGCAGCAAAACAAACAAGGAAGCAACCTTATATTAATTTTAAAATACTTTAGGTTAGCATGGGTCTGGTTTTTTTCAGCCGTGGTTTTCAGAGCTGAATTATTTCCTGCTGTCCTTGAATTCAGTCGTATAATGTGCATTAATAAAAGATCACATGAGATGAGTTCAGACCAAATGCTAAGGTTTCCTATTGACTGGTCAAACAATACATTTTTTAAAACACGATGTCTGTCAGGGTAACAGGAAAAAAGAAATAGTCACTTTTCCATGCCTATGTGTTAAGATAATTTAAATAATCTAACAATTTTATTATTGAAATGTTCATATAACAATCAGAATTTGGAAAAGAATGATAAAATGTTCTGATTGAGAAAGGACTCTGTGTCTTGGTTTAGCAATGTCTAATGTGGTCACGTACAGAAATTGATTTTCTTCAGAAATTAATTAATTTTTCATATCGCCCTAAGCTGCAGTTAAAAAGAGTGCATACTTGTCTGTTTTTTCCAGAAATATTGCCTAATCATATTAATACCATTGCCCCAAGGATGAAAAGATAATTGTACAAATGCATTTGGAAATATGTATCACTGAGTATTTATGATTAAATTATGCAAATGACCCAGCTCTCATCCTTTCCAGACCCAGATTGTCTAATTAGGATTGATATGCTGAATAGATGTTCCAGAATTTGAATACAAGCATGTCCAAAGAGCAGAAAATTGGAAATGACAAGGCTGAAATGCTAAGAAAAGTGTCTTTCCCTTTTATACTTTACTAATGTGGTGTTAGCAGTTGCAGTTTTTCCTTTGGCTATATCGTGTGACTCATGTGTCCTACAAGAACTAAGTCAGGAAAGAAAAATCAACTCTCGTAAATAGCATTACTTTCCTCCAGACTGATTTTTCTTTAAAAGTCCGCTCGTCGTTCCTCCTCCTTTTAAAGCTTTGTATCCTTCATGTTAAAATAATGATGTATTCCACATAAATTACTTCTTAATTTGGAGCACTGTTGTTTGTAGCTTGTCTCCAGCTGCCAGCTGCCGGTGCTAGATATTTAGCTCGTCAGCTTCTTGTATATTCAGATGAGATTTACACACCTAACATTTTTAAGTTTGGTGGGGGTTTTGGGGCGTTCTTGCTTATTTTAATTCACAATTCCTTAATGCCGATCCTTTTTTCTTTTAAGAAGAGAACCTATGTCTCATTAAGCTTGTTTGTAGGCATTCTGAGTTGGAATAATAGCTATCAGCAAGTCTACAGTGTTTTAAATCCTTCTTCAGTGGGCTGTTTGTTAATTTATCGCTCTTGGGAAGCTGGGAGAAGAGCCGGGTGAGGAGCAAGGAGGAGCAGTGAACTGTCAGTACTTCAGCCATTGTTAGCAGCGGGAGTCGCTCCCTCTGAACTCTGTTGGCTCCTGCTTCCCATCTGCGGGATGATGGATTGCTATGTTTAATACATTTCAGCTTTTGTCTGTCATAGTGTGGATAGACAGCGCTATCAACGATTTCAGCAGTGATTAGAGCGTTGGTTGTACCCACTGCCATTGGGCAGGCACCTCCCAGGAATGTTTGATGTAGGAACTCCTTGGCACTCTCGCCATGCAAATGAGTCACTCAGCTAACTCGAGGTGGTTTTAAACACCTACAAAAGACCGCTGAGAATTACTAAATCCACACAGCCCCCCTGGAAAAAAATTCAGACTCCCCTGTGAATGCCTTGGTACCAAATGTAAACACTCACCCCCAGCTCAGAGAGAAGCGCCTTGTGCTTTTATAGACTGGGGATGGGTGTGAGGATGCAGGGATGCATTCCAGGGGCTGTGATGTCAGTGGCGCTCGGCCCAGCTGCACTTAAATGTTTCGCTACTGATGATACAGTAGGAGTGCAAGGGTTGCGTTGAAGCAATAAGATATGACATGACATGTGTCGTATGAGGATTTGCTAAACTGTGGGTGCTTTGTGATTCACAAGTCCACGGGCTGAATGATTTCAGCCACCAGAGAAGTCGCTGTACACCAGCACAACATATGCCCTCGAGTATCTTCTAATAATTATAAAATGGTGCAGTGGACATATAAATTGGAAAAAAAAGATAATCACATTGTAGGCATCATTTTAGAGAAGTGGATATATATTATTTTCATTATTGGCATATTAATTGCCCACTCTTCGAAGAAATTATTATTCAAATCCTTAAGTGTGAATCAGTATTGTATTAGAAACAAATAGATAATTATGCTTGCTAAAGCATATAATACTGGCTTTAAAAGATGCTTGACCCAGTTTTCTTGATTTGGACCATTGCCCACCATGACAGGCCAGGCTGAGGATAACTTTCACTTCGTTTTGAGCTGTGGGAGGAAGGGAAGTTAAATCAGAAGATATTAATCATCCTTGATTTAGCTTTCTTAGTAGAGAGTTTAATTTACAGAACCAGAAGAATGAGTATCTAGTAAAAACTACCAAGAACAGAAGTGGGGAAAATGACAGGCTTAAAATGTGTTTTCTTTACCCCTGCTTCACTTTATAAGCACTTGACTGTGGCATTGTTTGCTTTTAAAAAAATTCTTCATTTTTGGTTATATTTCCATGGCTCTGCTCATAGGCAGTGGTTTGTCTCTGCTATGCTTGCTGGAAGTCTAAGCTCCACAGCAGAGTTGCAGGATGCCACTTTTATCCCTTTTTAAGATGATCCAGGCAGTGGCAATGCTCATAGGGAGGAGTGTTCATGCTAATTAAAAGCTTGAGTTTACCTTTCAAAAAATATTGGCAATTTGCCTGGGAGAAAATTCTGTCTTCAGTCACCATTTTTAATCTACTTGGCTTGTTGGAGTTATCTTCACTTAAAGAGTTGTTCGGTTTTAAAAGTTGCCTGGATGTTGAAGTAGTTTCTTTGACATCATTCCGAAGAGCTCACTATTCGTGTTATGATGATGAGAGGATCTGAGGGCTTTGTGGAAAAAAGTATCAGTAATAAGGAGGGCATAATCTTGACATTTACAGCTGCCAGCTTTTCTCAGTTTAGGCTCCCATTGTTAGCAATGGCTGCGTGGCAGTGAAGCAGGGAAACCTGAGGCATACTTTAGAAATTCAAGAGAAAAGTAAAAAATAAATATATTTCTGTGTTTATACATAAACAGGTTTAAACACAAACGAGTTTATCATACTAAACTTTTCTGATTTTCTTTTCCTTTTAAGTAAGTGGCATTTGGCTAGAGACACTGAAAGGGGTTGTTCTTTTGCAGAGATCAATAGCTGGAACATTCATACATGCACAGAGAACAAATAACGGCAACTTGAAAGTTAATGGAAATAAACCCAGGTATTAGTAGGTGATGTATTAATAAGTGTATCACATAAATACGATAGGTAAGGGAATCAGATAAATAGTTCCCTTAATCTGATAAAATCTCTCTGTTGTTTATATTCTATCTGTAGAAGTAAGGCTGTGATTTACAACTTTTTTGATTGCAGGGCTGGTTTAGATAATTTTGCTTCTCTTCTATTTCCTCCAGGCACCATCATCACATTCCTGTACAGCTTTGCCGGTACAACCGTGTGTGACTGTTTTCTGCACAGGATCAGGACTAGGTTAAAAATGCTGCCCTCCTTTTTCAGTATTATTTTTATTAACCTTCGTCTGTTTTGGGAAAACAGTTCACCATGTGTTTTCATCAGCAGTTGTGCTGTTACAAGTGAACAGGCAACGGGGACAGAAATGAATGATGGTGGCAGGAGGGGAGGCAGCCGGCCTTATTTTATGTGTCATTATCCCGTGTGTCAGTGAAACTTTCCTGCACCCTGACTGCAGTGTCCTGAGCCTAGCCCAGGAAATGGAACTGTGGGTTACACGGCAGTTTTAACACTATATTTAAAAGGAGGAGACAAGAGGGAGGTCAGTGCTAATGAACGGAGGAGTAAAATCTTTGAAGGAAAAATGTATGAATGCAGTGAAAGCCACGTTCCTCTCTCTTGGAAATCTGCTTTACTAAATCTCGGCACACTGGCCTGCTGTGAACTGCAAGACAAATGCAGTTGGTCTCTCAGGTCGAGTGTGATTTTGGCCTTTGGATGCTCCCTCCGGACATGTTCTGGTGGCAGGGAAAGATGAGATGTGGGTGTGCACCATCTTCCATGCTCTGCATATCTTGGCTCCTTCAGGGAGAGGAAGCCCCCCTGTTACAGAGCATCCTCTCCTCTGTGGGAGGTACTGCAGAGTGGAAGAACCCTGAAACTTGGGTCGAACCTAAGTCTGCTGGTGAAGTAAGGTGGAATGAAAGCCCTAAGTTATTCTGCTTTTTTGAGTGGACTTTCATCAGTCATACCTCTTGCCTTCCTTGGGACTTCTTTTGCCCTGGTAATATACATTAGTATAGAAAGCATCACCTATAGGTATGCAGGATCTGACACAGTCACTTAGGCCTCTAGGTTCTGAAACAGTACATTACTGACTACTGTTTTATTGTGAGCACCTAGTGCACAATAGTCCTGCCAAACGTTAATAATGATGGAAATACTCCACTGTCTGTAAGAAAAGCTAAGCTATCATAACCTGTGCACTTGTTGCAAGCTGTGTTGACAGCATTATACTAGGTTGTACTTCTTTAGGAATATTTAGGAATACTCTTACTCTATTATTTACAACAGAAAACCTGCTTTAAACACCAGTTGATTTCTTCAGCAGCTTTTTGTAGACGTGATGGAAAAACATCTGAAGCTACAAGATGCTTGTCTACACAGAACCATTGGGAAACTCAAAATTTCCCTGGGTAGGCATGGTTTTAGCAAAACTTCACTCTGCTTAGAATGGTCTGACTTCACTGTAAAGTGGGTTCCACTGTGCTAATCCTCTTGGAATGCAGCAATTATCACCTACCGTATAGGTGTTAAGTGCTGAATTTCAAAGGGATTATCACTTCCCTCCTTTAGTGGCTAAGCAAGAAGAGAAAAGTTGTTAGTACTTCTAAAGGGGAGGGAAGAGGGAAAAAAAAGAGAAATTTCTCTTGTTTGCTTTCTGTGGTTGCTTTCAGTCTGGCAAAAGATGAGCAAGCTGGGTTTTGCTACACCTAGTTACTTGGGGTTTGTTCTTTAAGAATTCCAAGGGCATTTATTCCCCCCCTTGCCCCACAGTACCTTTCTTTTGTGGAAGGAGGTAAATATAACAGCCGTTCAGAATAAAACCGGAAAGTTATGTAGGTGGACAAAATTATATAGGAAAACCAAAGTTCTCTATGTCCTTAAGGTATGTTTTCATCATCTGGAGAGTTTTGTCAAGCTAAGTACGTAGCAGTACTTCACATCTTCAACAATTTGTAGAAGTTGGTATCTTTTTCAGTCTAAAAACATAATTAATGGTTTTATTGATGTTGCAGACAGAACATCAGAAATTATCTTATGACTGTTTTTGTGTATATTCTCTTTCCACATACCTTTTTCTTTAACTGACATACCGGTATTTTGTTCTTCCACTAGCGCTACCTACAATACAGATAATATGAATTTCACGTGATTGTTGGATAAGGTGGGATATTGTCCTTGAACCCTCCCTCTTTTTCTATCCGTGCCTAAGAATCTTTCATACATGGCTACTTGCCATGTTAAGTGCTTGCTCCTGTAATCTTCATCTTCAGTGAACTGTTATCTGGGTACATAATGGGGAATGAAAGCAGAGCAGAACCCCACTATCCTAACAACGCACCCTGGATATCACGCGGCAGCCATAGGCAGCACTCCTTCCATATTTTATTTTCAGATTATGAGTTCTGTTTCTGCCTGGAAATGAGCTCAACATTTCCTCAGTGTCGTCTAGTAATTAGCAGGCAGTGTATTCAGCTTTTCCGTCTGCCGTGTTTGTTTTTCAGTTACGAGTATGAACAAAAGGGGACTCCAGTTGCACAGGGCCAAACGTATGCACTTGAGTGTACCACTGCGCTACGTTGTTAAGTAGAGAAGCCAGAGGCTTCGGTGCCCAGAACATGGGTGCCCAGAACATACGCGCCCAGCACATACATGTTATACGGCCTTCAGCCTGTTCAGCCTGTCTTTCTTCAGAAACCTAAAAGGATCAACAGCCAAGTTTCCGGTGGTTGCTTTTGGGTTTGCTGATGTGAATGAAATGGGGAATGGTAGTTAAGGAGAGGGCATTGACGTCTGGAGAAGGATTTAAGATGTTAGGAGAGTTAGAGGTAGCTCATAATGGGCAGGAGAGAGCTGCCTTATGGGGGAGTCTTGTCCCTGAGGCTGCAAAATAACCAAAAGGGGCTTTTACAGAAGGTGGCAAGGTTTGGAATTGTATCGATGATGCTGAATAGAAGGTTTCACAGAGGAGGGATGTAGAATATCAGGTTGTAAGATTGGCTTCTAGCCTGCTATTTTTATTTTCGCTATCACTTTATTGAGATGAAAAATGAGAACTTCTGGCAGAAATGTTTGGTCTGGAGCCAGCTTTCTCAGAGCTAAGAATTTAGATTTTTAGTGCTGGAAAATGGATGATAAAATGTTGCAGTCAAATCACAGAAGTTCATGAATTAAGCTGTATCACCATGTTTAGGTAGTATTTTCCAGGGAGTACCCAAGAACATTTCAATAAATGATGAAAGTTTCCTCCTATTAAATAAAATATTTTAGATATTATACATAGTGCTCAAAGTACAAGATAGTGTATTGAGTACTGGTGGGGTGAGTTCCTATTGTAAGAATTTGTAAGATACATGCAATCCATTTTCTTGAAAGAAGACATAAAAAATTGGGTTTCAGTTCCAAAGCTAACAACATTTTCCCAGGAACAGCAATCTCCTCCTTAAACGTAAAACAATTTGGTGGAAGAACATATTTTACTAAACTGAGGAATTTGTAAAAATGAGTATTCTTAATTTTTAATGCATTTCTGAAATATTAATTCATTGAGTCCATTTTTGATGGCAGTAATGGTTTGTAGACTTTATGGGGTATTTTGAACTGTAAGGAGCTTAACTGCTTAACTTTCTGTATCAAGATGATAATATTATATACCACCACATGCCCACAGTGGAGAGAAGGTACTTTGTATTGTTGGAAGCAATGTTCATTCAGGTCTGTTGTGCATGCAAAGAAGGCAGTATTTATATCAGTAGGGATTCAGTATGGGCTTGATGCCAAGAGTCATCGTAAGACACAGATATCAAGTTTGCAGCACCCCTCCGTGGTAGACTGTCCAAGTATTTGGCTCCTGAATTCTGGCATTTTTCCTAATAAGATTTCGTCGTAATTTGCATACATTTTAGATGGAATCTCATGCTATAGAAATAACTTTATATCTTCTGGATGAAAAACAATGGGATAAAGTAACACATTTCTGCCATTTGTTTTGCTGCCTCTTCAGTGTAATGATCCCAGTACCAAAGATCTACAGCTCCTCCTTTGTCAGCAGGATTTATGATAATGTCTTGCCATTTTTGTAAATTATGTAACACACACTGTTCCTCCTTTGTTATATAGTGAAATTTAGTAGGTTGTTTTAATTGTTTGATTGATTTTTTTTTCCTTGGCATTTGTCTACGCTGAAATCTAGCGCCTGAGATTTACTAGGAGGAGCAATTGAGAAGAATGTCTTTTGTCTGAATTTCTGAAGAAGTCAGGAGGTTTAGGAATGTTTGTGATAAGTTTTTTGTTTTGCAAAGTCTAGAATTGGGTACGCAATGCTGTATGAAAGGTGTTGAGCAGTTGCTCTATCTTTTAAAATGATCAGCACATTTCTTAACAGGAACAAATGGCAGCCTTTCATGTAGTACTGAATATTCAGCAGCTTTTAGTGGTTCATATTTATTGTTGTTGAAACTGTAATAATGTTTTAAACACTCTGCTATATGGGACAGCTAGAATATAGATTGCTTTCATCATTACGATACAGTGAACCTGGAGGCAATAGCGAGATACCCTTAGATGTAACCGAGATCAGGTATTACCCTACTGTCTCAAACAAATAGTTTCCTTATGAAGATGCCAATACTTATTTACTGAAACACTCACTTATTGCACAATGATACTCTGAAATGTAAAGGAGTTAACAGGTAGAAGCTCTACCTTCCTGCATTTTCAACGAAAGTGTTAAAGTTCATTTTTCATAACTCTTTGAGGTAGGCAGGAGAGACTCAACCAAAAATGAGAGAGGCTTAACCATTCTGGTTCTGTTTTGTAAGGTACTTGAAAAAAGGGAAAATGCAAAGTTGAGATATTTTTAGAATATTTAATAGAATTTTTTATTACTTCATTTTGATTTCTTAATTTGATATGCTGAATATGACTTTTGTTCAAAGGCTGATTCTGGGATAGTATGTCTGTAATCTTCTAGCTACTGTGTGTGGACTGAACTGAGCAGCCCAGCATTTTCTAGCTTTCCTTTTCTGACAGGTCAGTATTAAAACACTACCTGAGCAACTGCTCCTCAGAAGCTTTCCAAGAGAAGCTAGTTTTATGTTAATTTCAACATATCCTTTATTTAAAATGGTCAAGGCCCTGGTCACAATAATTGGTCACCGAAATTATTAATTATATTAATAAAAAGTCCAGATCTATATAGTTGCCATATTTTAAGTTTGTAGACTTAATATGTATTTTTTACTCCCTTGTCCCTTATAAAGTTATGTTTCTCAGTGAATACTTTGGGTTTCTTTACTGATTTAGCATTTGCTGTGGCCGCAAGCAAGACCTCAGCTGAAAACGTGGAGATCTGGCCTTTGACTTTCAAATTGGACTACATAGGAATACAAGTTGAGCTTCTATAATGTGTATTTCATTATAAAAGTTATTTAGTTGTTTGGGGTTTTTTGTTTAATTATACTGCTAGGAAACCCTTTAAACTCTCTATATTTGTAGTTATAGAGGGAGAGATTTAAGTCAATAAAGTTATCATCATTATCTTTCACCATTGCTGTTATTATTGTGACTATTATTTTATTAACACTATTCTTAGATGATGATTCATGTTTTTGAAAGAGTGACTTCTATAAGATACTGACTGACTAAATAGTGAAGAGTACATTTTCTTTCTTTCCATTTCTCCCCAAGATGTTCTGTTGTCTGTCTAGTTTTTTTGAATGTATTGGGTTTCCAATTAATTCAGAGGATCATGAGGACAGGCATATTCATGAGATTTATCAGCTCTCTACAGAAATGGAGCTAAAACATGATAAAAATAATTCTGCTTTTGTTTGTGGCACACGACTGAGCTCAGATGTATATAGAAACCTGAAGTGGATGAACTGAGGGAGCATGGATGATAGAGGTAAAAATGACGTAGATGGAGTATTTGGAGTAAGCATTTCAGACGTCATGTTCCTGTCATAGGAGATGCATAGAAAATCAGTATAGGCAGTTTCTAAGGTTCAAGTATGTTTTAGTGCATTTGAATGTTGAAGTTTTCTTCTTGACCATTTTATAGTGAAGTAATGTTTTCAAAATCCTAGAAGGTTAAAATTGTTTCTGTTTTTCTTATTTGAGATGGCAATCTACATGTCAGAACTGAAAGCTGTAAGAATCATATTTGTTTCATATTCCAATTTAAATAATGTTTTTGACTGTACTTGTAGCCATTGTTGAAAATACGTGTTGTAAGAAAGATAAATATTAAACCTGCGCTGTCTAGTGAATACTTCTGCAGCTTCATGATTGTTCTTGGAAATCTAGATAATATTTTGATTGTTGTTTTTAATAGAATTTCTTTTTACCACTGCAGATCTGTGCCTACGAACCTGCTCATGAAACAACTCACAGTCAAATGCTTCCTTTTTTTTGAGCATAATTATGTTGTATTTTAGTTACTGTTCTGGAAACGTCTCATATTTGCAAATCAGTTTCCAGAAGAATAGATTCATGTCTAAATGAGCTTGTATTTGAGGCTTCTACTAGTTTCAAAGAGTTTTATTATAGTTTTATCTCTGGTAGCTATTTTTTGTAAGACTTTGAAATGCTTTTGTCTTATCAAGCACCATTCTCTGCTATCCTTTAAGCCATTTGAAATGGAGCATGCGGTTTAGATCAGCTACGATGAATTTCCTTAGATCAGTGAGTGTTCCTGTGAATCTTAAAATATTCTGCACTGCCTTTTGTGGTTCTGATGCCATTTTTTCTCAAGATCATCGGAACAGAAATAATTGCTTCCACCCATTCTTAAAGATGTTGGAGTTCAAGTATGAAAGCAGTTCAAAAGGGAATTTATGTATGCACACACATAATCATTGATATAAAAATATTCCCCTTAAAAGTTTGGCAAGGAGCTTCAAATGTTTTCCTGCATCTTAATTCACGTAATTGCAAATACAAAATAAAATAGGATCATTATTTCTGCAAGCTAAAAAATAATTTTCGCTAATAAGGTTCTGAACTACGAAAGACTTTGAACTGATAATTTGTAGAGCCTCCAATGTACTTTTTCCTACCATTTTGAACTTAAATATCTTCCTTCCACATTTATGCCTGTTTCCACATTATTCCACACTAAAATTACAGTAACTTTTCCTTTATCCAGGCTGGCCTAGATAGGCCTCGTTCTCAGGGTGTGTAGGCAAGTCACCTTAGTGTAATATAGGAGCTACACAAAGACCCATACTGTTTTATGCCATTCTTTTAGCTGTATCACTTTCCACAAGCTGTTTCCATGTTTCAAAGTCCATTAGTTTAGTTTTCTCATTTTGTTTCCGTGTATGCGTTTCATCATAGATAACAGCATATCAGCGTGACTCTTCTTCAGTAACTTTCTGAAGCTAGCTCAAGTGTCTTGCAGAGACATTTATTTGGAGGTAGGGTTCCTCTTAATAAATTAG
This sequence comes from Coracias cyanogaster, assembly GCA_033124195.1. Lineage (NCBI taxonomy): Eukaryota > Metazoa > Chordata > Aves > Coraciiformes > Coraciidae > Coracias > Coracias cyanogaster. The sequence goes on from JAVSBS010001375.1 coordinate 11,375, forward strand.
TGAAATGACTTTAAAGATGAAGCTGCACAGGGCACTGGATGTTCTGTATTAATGAAAAACACTGAGACTCACTATTACTTGTGAGTGAACAAGTGAAGTCAGTGCAAGACAGGGAAATGCCAGGGGAAAAAGAAAAAAAACAATTGAAAAAAAAAATACAGCCAATAAATGACCTGTCTGTGTAATACAGGTTTGAGATTTCTCCTTTAGGTTCAAGTCATTTGAACTTAAAGAAATAATTCGGAAGAATAATAAAACTTTTCTCAAATTTAAAGTAATAGTGGTTCTTCACATCTTACTGTTAGTTTGTTTAGTTTTCATCTTCTGTTATGTTTTCTTTTTTCTTCTACATTTGCTTACTACACGCTTATCAACTGCTTACATTATTGAAATTTTGTTTCCCTGGTAGGTACTTTCAGATCTTCGCTCCTTCTCTTTGATAAGTTAAATAGCTTGAGCTCATTAAATCTTTCACTGCACTTTTTTTTCCTGTCCTTTTTTCTTTCAGATGCTCCTCATGAGTAACACTTATTTTGCCCTTGTTTATACTTGCACAGCCTAATTGTTTTTTGTAAACGATGGTGTTCTTTAAGTGGGACTGTATAGATGTAACAGAATAAAAATTTTGGTGGGGCAAAGAGAACTTAGTTAATAATCCTCTTGCTGCCCAATGAGTGAAGTCATGTTAGTTTTGCAGGGTTAACAGCAGTAAAGAGCAGCGAAAACTGTACTCTAAAGTGAGCAAACATTTGCCTTAATACTCCCCAAAAGCAGATCTGTTCAGTCACAAGATATTTTTTAAGTTGTTTCTTGGAGCGAAAGTGTTGCTTAAGAGTCAGTATTAGTTCAGACATAGTGCTTTTAAGAAGTTGTGTACTATGTGAAGGGACTTTGTGGATTTCTGTTCCACAGAAAAGTCAGGGTCCAATGACATGAGTAATTATAAGAATGGCACTTTTAATGAAAATCTATTTTAAGAGTATTTTGAGTAGTTCCTGTTTCCAGAGTCAAAAAGGAAGTGATTGGAGATATGGACATTTAAGTGCAGACAATACCAGACTTTCCAGGTCTGATACTTTAACTATAATACACTCCTGTACAATATCTTGTGATTTTTCAGGATCAAACAGCATTGAAGGACTAGTGTTCGAAAGAAAAAAAAAAGAAAGAGCTTTTAATCTTTAGTCTGCTGGCAAACAGGTCTATTATGTGTTAAACAGTGTGAGATAAAATACATGATTAAGGACTATTGACTACAGCTAGAGTAATCCAACAATTAATTGAGATTGTTGAATCAAGCTCAAGGAATAGTCCAATAATAGAACATTTTCTGAAATTAATGGGAAAAAGGTAAGAAAACATCTGACTGATGCCTGGCATTCTCATATAACAGACCAGATACAGACTACAAACAAATTGCAGGAAAGAGCAGTCTTAGGCTAAACAAAATTTTGGTGCAATTCAGATATGTTTATGATTGCAACAGTTATCTTAAAAGTTACTAAGATAATATTTGTTAATATTTTTAACTTTTATAAGTGATTATAGAATTAGAACTTCTCCTTAAATTTCTGGTCTGTTTATATAGTTTCTTACTGGTATTTGTTATTTTTTGAGATGCTGGCTTTTAATAAGGATAGTGAAGAACTTTATCACATTTCTAAGAGTAGGAACAGGGAAAGGATTATAGCAGTAAAACATTAAAATTTGTGTCTCTGAATTTTGGTGCATTGATGGTGTCGCAGGAGGGGGGCTTTTTATTCATAGGTATATAGAGTCTGACCCGACTAATTGCAACCATAAAGGTAACAGTTTTCAAAGGGAGATCTGAGGCTTTGTCCTGCCTGGTGTTGTGTGAGCAAGAAATCATCTCCTCCATTCCATGTTGTTTGTGGAATATAAAGCTGGACTGTTTACTGATTCTGGAATAAGTAAACTCAATTTGCTTAATATTTGCCCATCACTACCTTGTGTTGCACTACCATATTGCTTTCTGATAGCATATCTAATAATGAACAGCAGCAAATCTTGTAGTGCTCTCAGCCCAGGTAGCTGCTTCAGCTCTTGTAGTAGGTCTCATCACAACAAAATGTAATTGTTACTGATTCACTTACTGAGTGTCCTAGCAGAGTTAATAGTTATAGAGGCAGTTGTGCACTTTGGAGGAATGCTGTGTTGAGGTTCTTAGTGGGGTTTATAGAAGAGCTGTACTTCAGATTCAGGCTTGAAATGGGCATATTTATTTGAATAAAAGCAATCTGAATAGGGTCATAGAAAAGGGTTACAGATTATGCTATATTCTTTTTTTTCTACAGTGAAAGGTTTATGTTGAAGGCAAGATTCTTGAAATCCATTTTTTGGATAGAAACCAAGCCAAACTTCTTTGGGCTAACTTTACAGTCTATCTGACATGGAGTTGTTTTTTTTTTTAAAAAAAAAAAAAGCAAAGCAAAGAATTTTGGCGGTTTGAGGGATTTATTTTTACCTCAGAAGTCCGAGTCTTATAATTACTTGAAGGGACAGTCCCCTAAAGGTAATGGGAGAAGTGTGAAATGCAGGACGAGTCTGCTTTCCCAGGCCAGAAAGACATGACAGTTTGTCGTCCTTGCGAAACTTAGTCTTTTGTATTTCGTGCTTACAGCATCTCGAGAAGAATGTGCATTGGGGGAGCAGGAATTGTGGAGCAAGAGTTAGTGATAGCACCCAGGAAACAATTAGCCATTATTAGGCTGTATTTTCATAGCGGAAGGTTAAGTGTGACTGTAGCAGGAGCCAGTAGCTTTGTCAGGATGTGTAACAGTAGCAGTGAAGATCTGGCAGTGTGGTCTGGCAGCGAGAGCATTGTCCCTTTAAAAGCCTGTACCGAGCGTTACAGTCGCCAGTTCCTGATGGAAGGCCATGCAGCGGTGTCTTCACTAATATTCTCACCTATGTGAGCTAAATTAAAAGTGAGATGAATGCTCTGATATAACCACATTTTCATTTTATGTAGATCAAGACAGGCTGCAACGCATTTCTGCTAGACAAGGTTAAGAACTCTCTGCTGTCCCTGAACAACAGTGTTCTAATTAAACAGGAGTATGGTAAGCAGGTTGTTTCCCTGCTCAGACCAGCTGAAAATTAATCCTTCCCCCCCACCACCCCTTTTTTTTGTTTTTTTTAATTTTTCCTTTTAGGAAGGACTAGTTTCCAGTCAGACCAGTCATCTGAAGCCTCTCACTACACAGCATAAATTCCAGTGCCCATATGGAGGAAGGGGTGGCAGTGCATGTCTTGGGACAGGAGGAAGACAACACTGTAAATTGGTGGCCTCAATGTACAAGAACTTAAGCTGCTGTAGAAGAACAGGCTTAGATTCCAACAGTTTTAAGTAGCTATATTTCAGTTATGGTCTGGGTCTTTGTTTTTAAAGGAAAAAAAAAAAGGGCTAGTGAACACCAATCTTGAACATAGTCTTTTAGATCTAATGAATGCATAACAACTTCTGCTGCTGAGATTCAGAAATGAAAAGGTAACTGGTAATGAATATTCAAACAACATGGGAAAATATTAGTTGTTGAAAGTCAGCTAAAGGAGGTTCCACTTCCAGGAAGACTAACTATGTCTTGAGGATGAAAATGTAAGGTAGACAGTTAGTGTCTGTTCTCCAGAGCTCAGATTTTGTGGAATTAAGGGTAAAAAAAGGTTGGTTGTGGTTTTGAAAAAAAATCACTGGCAATGCTGTCCAGTTATTTTCCATTTGAATAATGCCAAAGTTTCAACTTTAACCAACATACTGAGGTGTGATAGGATCATGTGATGAAGCAAACTGCTTCAAGACCTGTGTAATGTATTAAAGGTCCTTCTACAATGTAGAAGGAGGAGTTAGGTTTTGAGAATGCTGTTTACAAAGCATGTCAGGAGTTGCGATCTCCAGGAGTGCTCTGATTTTGTATCTTCCTTTTAACAAAATCTTTATTTCTTGATGCCAATCTTTGCTTTTCCTGTAAAGGGAATCAAATCAGAAGAAGACACTGATCATGACCAGTATTTCTTAGAATATTTTTTTATTCCTTAAGCTGTTATTAATATTAGTAAGTAGTAGCAGTATTAGTAGTAGTATTATATTAAGCTGCTCTTAGTACTGGTGGAAGATAGCTGTTCATACAATGCATTCCCTTATTTGCTTACCATTACCTGGTTGGAGCAACAGCTGGGCGGCCAACCCAAACTCTGTACTCAGAAATGGAAGATGATACTGATGCTTCAGTGGCTTCCAGGCTCAGAAGATCTCTGGGTCGTGTGGGTTTCATCAGTTGTATGAATCCTGTAGTCTCTGTCCGTGCATAGCAGCCACCAGCCTCCTGGACACAAGCTGAATTGCTAGAGCATGTTGTTGATGCTGGCATGTGCTGGTGGCCTGGGCAGAAGTGGGAGGCTCTTGGTGACCCATGTGTGTCAGCTCTTTCAGGTTCAACAGGACCACCATTTTCTGGATCTTGGGAAACTTCTCCACTGGAGTCTCTCAGTGTATAATTTTCCTCGCTTTGGCTTGTTATTTCCTCATAATTATTTCTCCATCCAAAACTACAGACTTTTTTTTCATTGTCCAATAAGTTGTGTTCTCCATGTCAGGAATTCTTTTTTTTTTCAAATATCATTTTTAGATGTGAACTAGGACAGTGGCTCTATGTTACTGTTCACCTGACAGCTATTTAAGAGTTTCCCTTCCCCATTCCTGTCTTGTGGCTTGCATTGATGCAGTTCTTTCTTTAGCTATCTAAACTGGTTCAGTGAATAATTGTATTAAAAAAGAAAAAAAACCCAAAACAACAAAAAACCTAGACCAAAACCCAACACTTTTTAGACTTCTAGACTTTTTTTTTTTTTCCCCATTTCCTTTCATACATTTGATTTTGGAACACAGCCAGACAAATGATTGCGCTAAGGTGATTTATAGCAAGGGACAAGAACCTTTAGATGAGTGGGAATGGGAGGTGAAGGGAGGAATGGTGGGGAAACATGTAGAAAACCTCTTATAGTTAGTTGATCTGCTACTGACAGAATAATGACATGTAACAACAGCTTAGATGTCTAAAATATCACAGAAGGTGTGCAGAACAAATTTTTATGACATGCTTTCTTATTCTTCACCTTCAGAGTAGTAACAAATTTGTGGTTACTATCATATTGATGTTTATCATTATGGGGTGGCTGTCATCAGGTGGAGACCGTGTGAAAATCTGAACAGCTCCTAATATTTTAAACCTTTGTGCTAATGATGGAGAAAGTGTTAAATATGCTGTAGCCAAGGAATACCTTATTTTATGGAAAAACTTAAGAGTCTTTTTTCCTTCACTTATTTTAGCTATTGAATGACACATTCACCATCATTCATTTTGAAAATGTGGGTATATTTGTCCAAATAAAAATGTTAATTTAGGAGCACAGGTAAATAAAAATTTATTAATAAGTTTATTATATGATACAGTAGAAATACAGGGTTAAGTACCTGAAGGAATAATGTTCTTTAAGTTTGACATGGGAAGATCTTCCAGTTACTTGTTTCAAACCAACAAGGTAGAAGACTCATGCATGGAGAAGTTACTTTCAAGTAAGCTAATATATCATTTTAATGCATTAGTTACTCCAAATTAACTTGCTGTTTGGAATTGTAGGACATGACTCAATTGCATAAACACAGGCATCTAGATGCATTTGAAAGGCCCTAGGGTATCTTCTCTGTTTTACAGCTGCTGTTCAGACAAGTGCAAGTCTTTCCCAGGTCCTTTGTCAAGTCTGCCAGCTTGTCTGCACGTCTTGGATACTTCAGGGCATTGCAGATGGCACTACACTCCTATATTCAGACAACTGATCAAATTCATAGGGAAGAATTCAACTCTGGATTCAGCCACCTAGATTTAGTCAATGGCAGTTCAGTAAATACAGTCAAAGAAAGACTCATTATTCTGAAGTAGACACCTACATTTGCACCACTGAATAGCTTTCTAGATTTCTTTGACTGCATCAACTAGGCCTCCTTTGACAATAATAGTTTAGACAACTGCTTTCTATACCTAATATTAGACACTCCTCCTTAATGTGCAGTAGATATGAAGCAGCATAATATATTTTTAAAGCCGCACGACTGAGAGTGAATTTCAGTCCTTTAGCCTTAGTTACGTAATTTTTAAAAATTTGAGCTGCGCTCCCTTTGTAATCAGAGAGGGATGAGCACCTCCAGAAAAGCCATTCATGTGTCCTTAAAGTATATGGTACACAAAATGTATGATACACAAGATGAATTGCTTTCTAGAGGTGCTAGCATTTATTCCTTTGACTATAGAAAGAACCTTCATCACTAGTTTGCTTTTGGATAGCTACTAGGTGCCTCAAGTTAGGGACAAATAATCTTACCTTAAATTGATCTCAATGCAACTGCCTGAATGTAGGCATCTAGTGCCACTTGAGATGCTCAGTGTGTAAGAGCATCCAGTGTTAGATACCTGTAAAGGGGCAGCAGATGTGATGAGTGACTTTCAGGAGATCTGCTTCTTTTTTGGAGCCATCATGGTACCCCACGGGGACTAAAATAACTTTACATGCCTGTGCAGGCAACTGAATCCTACCGTACATGTCTATACACAGATTTGGTTCAAATATGAAATATGCTGTAAATGCATACTCTTTTTTTTGCAATAACTTCCCTGGTGTAATGGGTCTGGTTGAGCTGGTTTTCCCCACAGCTGCAGTGTTTTGTGCTGGGAGCTAGAAGGGTGTTGATAACA
>JAVSBS010001377.1:0-31156 GCA_033124195.1 Coracias cyanogaster
GGAGGAAGACCCATTCCTGGAAGTTTTTAAGGCCAGGCTGGATGGGGGTCTGAGCAACCTGATCTAGTGGGAGGTGTCCCTGCCCATGGCAGAGGGGCTGGAACTAGATGATCTTTGAGGTCCCTTCCAACTCTGACAATTCTATGATTCTATGATTCCGTAATCCAGTGACTCCAAGCCTGGTGTTGTTGGCAGGACTTTGGGATTTTTGATCATGGGTTGGTTTACATGACAGCAGACCTGCTGGCAACACACAGGGTACACCTGTCGCGTAGGGGGAAAAGGGTCTTTGCATAGGAGTTGGTTGGGATTATTGAAAGTTCTTTAAACTAGATTTGAAGGGAGAAATGGATAAAACCAGGCTTGCTAGAGAATAGGATATTGATGAATTAAAAATCATGGTATCCTCTGGGCATGGTCAGGTAGGAACTAGGTCTCCTCCCCCCCAGAGGGTGATGGGATCAATAACCCAAGTGAAGTGCACCAACACCAATGCATGCAGTGTGGACAACAAACAGAAGAAGCTGGAAGCCATTGCTCAACAGGAAAACTATGGGCCTGGAGAAGGATTTCAGGCCAGGAGGAGAGTACCTGAAGCGTAAGATAATGGAATTCCAGCCAGTAAGTCAGCTTCAACAGGGGCACAACTTAAATGCCTCTATGCAAAGGCACAGAGCACAGGGAACAATCAAGAAGAGTCACAGATGTGTGCTTATCTACACAGCTATGATGTTACTGGCATTGCTGGTATGTGGTGGGACGGCTCCTAAGACTGGAGTGTGGGAACAGATGGATATAAGCTTTTTAGGAAAGATAGGTGGGTAAGATGAGTAGGGGGTGTCACCCTCTGCATCAATGCCCAGCTGGAGTCCGTGGATCTTTGCCTGGGGATGGGCAAGGAGCTGACTGAAAGCTTATGGGTCAGGAGTAAAGGGAAGGTAGGTAGACCCCCCATAGTGGGGGTCTGCTACAGGCCACTTGACTAGGTTGACTGAGCAGATGAAGCCCTCTATAAACAGATAAGAGCAGCTTCATATTCACAAGCCCTGGTCCTCATGGGGGATTTCAACCACCCTGATATCACAGAATCACAGAATGTTAGGGGTTGGAAGGGACCTCAAAGATCATCTAGTCCAGCTCCCCTGCCAGAGCAGGATCACCTACAATAGATTGCACAGGAACACGTCCGGGTGGCTTTTGAATGTCTTCAAAGAAGCAGACTCCACAACCCCCCTGGGCAGCCTGTTCCAGTGCTCTGTCACCCTCACCGTGAAAAAGTTTTTTCTAATATTTTTATGGAATCTCCTATGTTCCAACTTGTACCCATTGCCCCTTGTCACTGTCACTGTATAGACCTGTGGTACTTGCAAGGCTGGAGAAAATGTGGGAGGCATGCTCAGCAGACTGGTGCTTAGTTCTAACAATACCAGTTTTCTAATTGAACATATATCATTGGCCAGACTGCATCAAGGAAGCAAAATACTCCTTCAGGATACAGTGGTCCCCCATTGTCAGATTTAATAACTAGTTCAACAAAGTAAGGAGTCCTGCCTCACCAGACACTACCATCAGGTACAAACATTCAAAGAGTGCTTCCAGCCGGTTTGTGCAAGGAGTATGCCATCCCATGCTCAGCACTCCCAGAACACACTCCAAGACATGCAACAGAAGCCTCCCTCTTTGGTACAAACCAAACTCACACAGAAGACAGATACAAAATTACTGATCTAGATATAGCTTGGGCTATGAATGCCCATGAGTGAAGACTGAATCAGGAGATACCTAGTGAAATTACCCACCAGCATAGTTTGGCTCTTTATTTCATAGCATAGTATTGAACTTCAGCACTTTGACCACTTTGGCCATTTTAGGTTCCCACATCATTTGGATCTAGTTCAGTATTAACTGAAGTTCTTTATTAGCATCAAGTAGTAATTAAGAAATATCATGCCAAATTCTCTTAAATTGCTCTTGCAGTTAGTTCCACTGCTAGCTACACAGCCCTGTGAACTAATACAGCATTTTGTGATACGACTGTTTCTCTTAAGTTTCATTTTAAAATCTACATAACAAACCACAATATTTACTAATGAACTACAGAATTCAGTATTGTAGACTCAGCCATTATTTGGACTATTTTCAACTCCATGTTCTAAATCTTGCCAAGTATTTTAAAATATTATGATACTATGCTATTACCAGCACCTTTGATTAAAAGTAAAATGTCTAAATTATAACTTAGCCTTATTAAACCTGTTTAAGGGTTGTGGGTTTTTTCCTATCTTAGATCTAGATCATAGAATTCGATTAATTCCTTTCATTCTGTTTCCAAGCAGTTTCACTAATCCTTTTCATAACTCAAATGATGTAATATATCAGATGAAAACACTAAAGGGAAATTTTTATTATCACATTTACTGGAGAATATAGTATTTCTCTGAACTTTTCCACAACTGAAATGAACAATTAAAGATGGTATCCCTTTTTCCATGTAAAATCCTCCTAAAAAAAGCAAATCTCAAATTAATCTTAAAATGACCTGACGAGTGTATGTATTGTTTGAGGGAATTTAACAGAATGGAAATTGCTGAATAGCATATGATTCAGTTAGAAAAACATTTAGAAAATTATTCTGCCACTGAATTAACATGAATCTATAAGTTAGCATAAAGAAACTTTTGGAAACAACTTACTAAAATAAATCAGATTTTTCATAGAATCATAGAATAGTTTGGGTTGGAAGGGACCTCAAAGATCATCTAGTTCCAATTCCCCTGCCATGGTAGGGACACTTCCTGCTAGACCAGGTTGCTCAAGACTCATTCAACCTGGCCTTGAACACCTCCAGGTATAGGGTATCTACAGCCTCTCTGGGCAACCTGTTCTAGTGTCTCACCATCCTCATAGTGATGAATTTCTTCCTTACATCTAATCTAAATCTACCCTTTCAGTTTAAAACCATTATCCCTCATCCTATCACCACACTCCCTGATAAAAAGACCTTTCCTCATCTTTCCTGTAGGTCCCCGTCAAGCACTGGAAGGCCACTATAAGGTCTCCCCAGAGCCTTCTCTTCTCCAGGTTGAACAACCCCAAATCTCTCAGCTCGTCTTCATATGAGAGCTGCTCCAGCTCTCTGATCATCATTTTTATGATGAGCAGACACCTTCATGGTGTTTTACTAGCACTGTCCTTGATATGTTAAAACCTCTCTCTCTTTCTCTTACTGAAAGATAAAGCAGTGAGTCATCTTTGACACACCAAGCAAACTGCAGACCCAAACTTACTTTCTCAAAACACAGTGGGAACTTTGTTATTTTCTTCTGCAGAAGAATAATCAAGCCTTGATGCATCAGCATGCAGAAGTGAAGTAACCTGATTAGACTGCCACATTATTAGCAGATTAAGCAATAATAATCCCTTGCAACAGGGGATTCAGGCTCAAATTAGCTCCCTGGGAGATCTGGGCTCGCTATAGAACTTTCATTTCAGCTTCAGGCTCACATTCAGAATTGCTGGCATAGGGAGATAAGACCTATAAAGCCTCTGCTGACCAAGCTGCAAGCATTCGCAATAAGACTCAAAAGGAACTTCATTAGTCAAAGCACCAAAAGACACATTGAAAATTTTTGCTGCATGCCCTTTTCTCCAAATCTTTCTTAGACATAATACCTCGTGAGGGTGTTGTACTAGTTCTGTCCAAGACTGCCTGCTCCTTTTCACCGTTACACAGGTAAGGGATCTTATGTCAGGCTCCATTTCAATGCATTTCTATCAGACAGATCTGCATGCCAACATACAGGCACTGACTAGAAAAACATCATACTTGTAGTTCTCTCAACTGTTTAGTACCAGTGAACAATTAAAAGTTATAAGGCTGGAGATTTGCACAATGTGTACAAAAAAATAAGCACAAAAAGTCTTACTCGCTTACAAATTTGCAAGTATAATGAGTACAACTGCCCCACGTTCTTGCAATTACAGCAAAGTCTATAAAAAAAACATTTGAAGAGCAATTTCATGTTTAAAAAATTGCACGGTAATATTTCAACAACTGATATAACTAAATATTAAAGAACTTTTGGCAATGCTTTTCTGACAGAAATTAAAACACTATTATTTTTACACGGCGTTCCTTTTTAAAACCAGCATTCCTCTCTGAAAAGGAAAGCCCAATAAATCCTCCATTCTTTTCTAACACAGCATACTTTATTTCATTACCTTATTTTTACATCTGATGAAAACACAGCAATTCTTCAAAATTATCTACATTCAAATTTTCATGCATTACAGATAATTCTCAAATCTTCTTTGATCAAAAATTATTTCAATCCTCAATGTGAGTTGGAAGGAAAGAAGGGAAAAAAAAAAGTGTGTTCATACTTTGTAAGACTATCAAGGAAGTCCATGCAGAAAATAACTTTCTAGAAGGCTACTGTAACATCATTAAAAAAACAGAAAAAGGGAAGAATGGGCACCTTTTAAATTCAATGTTTGCCATTAAAGGGAGGAAAAGATAACATTCTGTTCTTTAGAGCTCTGTGTTCTTCTCCAATGAAGCAGTTAACATATCAACATGCTGCTGTAGGGGTAGCAAAATGCCAGTTCACATTACTACAATCTCTGTTTTTAAGGTACATTGTGATAGCGCAGTGTTCCAGTCCAGTCCCACAAACTTACATCTTGCACTTACGTTGACAAAATCTCCACCTTGACTCCCAGTGAAGAAACCAGTAAGATTCAGCAGAGGACACAGAACTAGAAGTCAGGATTCTCACCATGGCAGATGTTCATAAAAGACCTTGACTGATATTCATGCCAAAGGTTTCAGCCTGTATGAAATCATTGGGTGGAGATTATATGCAAAAGTGAAGAAAAAGAGGTTTTGCACCTTGAAGGAAATCTTTAAAATGCATCTCCAATACGAGTCTATGAGCTATGCAGAAGAAAGCATGGCAGGAACAACCAATATAGAAAAAGGAAAACCAGAGTTTTAGGAGCAAAGGTCTGCTGTGAGTCTGCAAAAAGGAATCAGGACACTGGTGCAGATAGGGTGGGGAAAAGAGCTAATGACCATCATATTTGAGTGAGAAAGAGAGAAAGAAGACTGCAGGAGGAAATAGGTTTCGTGGGAATACTGTGAACGTGAAGAACGGCTATTGCTCAGGGGGAACCTGTGTACAGATAATTATTTCAGCAAGTTACACTGTGTTACAGCACTCATTGCACAGACTGAATTACTGCTGCAATGCAGCATTGTCCTCTTTGGCAGAAATAAGAATATGCACCATAGCCTTATGGCAAGCCCATTTTTATCTGTCTACTGAAGCAGCCATTATGCTGCTCTTCAGCATGAACTACATGATCTAGCATTTTGTCCTAGCTAGTTTAATACAGCTTAACAGATATAGATTCAATAGGTACTTAACTCTATACAACCAAATCATTTAGACTATAGCAAAACTATTTACAGACACAAGACTAAATTCACACCTGCTGCAAATATGGTTAGTTATACAGGCTTCAGTGACACCACATCTGTTTCATATTGCTGGGAAATTTGTTCTCAGTTCCTACAAAATGTTCTTCCTGGCTCTATTTTACATCGAGACCCTGCACAGTCTCAAGCGTGGACAACTTATCTCCCAGAACAGTGTCCTTAATTTTTAGTTACAGGAGAATGCTTTCTCCTATTACAAGACAAACACAATGACTTGACAAAAATAGTAAAATCTCTTTCTCAGATTTGTTCATTATCAATAGATTTGATTTCAACAGCTTGTATGACTTCTTCCAAATCACTGGCCCAAGAGAAAAATCTAAGAGAGGGAATGCTACAACCTAGAGGTCTTGAGTGTCAATTTTTTCTTTTCATTCCATGGTATCTCTAAATGTTTTATTGGCCTTACTGTAGTTTCTCATCTGCTTTCACAGATTTATCAGTATTTTCTTCTCACAAATCAATTTCACTGAAATACTTCACAGACTTACATGATGTGCTAACTGTAATTTCCTATTCAGTTGGAGAAAATGTATCTCTTATTCTGTAGTCTTTTCTTATGTGTACTTTACTGAAGGAACAAATTCAGTAGTTACCACTCCTCCAGCTGAAGCTGAGTGAAGCAATCTCAGCAGTTCTGAAAACACGCCACCCCTAACTGGTTACAACTAAAAGGCCTAACTGCAGGCAACTTGAAACAAATCTCCACTTTCTAAGTTCACCACATAAGCTATGAAGGACCATTACTTTATTATAAAAATCTTATCACGCTTCTGAGAAGTAAGAGAGTATAAAAGTATATCAAGTATTTCATTAGAGTAGTTATTGAAGTTGCAAAATCAAGTACTGAAAGGTAGATATTACCAGATACACAGTTGCCCTGAGATGTCAATTCTCTGTCCTCTGTGCTACAGATTAATAAGTAAATCAAGCTGTCCTTGGGAAGAATTTATGTGATTACTTCTTTGTCTGTTTTTTATACATAAGCAAGGAAGCTGAACTGTTCATAGATAGGTTAGCAGAAATCTTAAGCTTCTCCTCAAATTTGATTATTTAATTTCATTATATAAATGTTTTCAAGTTATGTTACTGTAAATCCCTATGTCTTTTAAGATAAAATGATTAATACTAATTCCACTGTAGAAAATCCAACACTGTAAACGTCTTATTCCAGTTTCCCATCTCCTCTCCATTTTGGCTTAAGAAGAGCATGCTGAATCATTAGCACTGCAGTACACAGTTCTGACACTTGAAATGCAAAAATATCATTTGCTAGCAGCAAAACACTATTTTCCCAAAGTGGGGAAGAGACTACTGGCATCATGAGTTAAATTCAAGGCACTGTTGTACACAGCTTTATGCAATCTTCTTCTTTCCTTTCTCCCATACAGAACATAAGGAACCCCTAGTCTTAAAAGTTAACGATAAGAATGAAGAGCTGTATTTCAAGGTAGGCTTCTGGGAAGCTCAGCACATTTATTGCCATTGCCTAAAGCAACCATTCTAGCAGTTACCACTGCACTTTTACACTACTTTGTATGAGCTTGTCAGGCTTTAGACATCCAACTCTTCAGTAGAATAGTGCTCGGCTATCATTTGTCAGTGACACATTTTTTCCTAAATTATTCAAGAACATTTCCTCAGTAATGGCAAGATTATGTTGAATTGAATTTCAAGGAAGAAGGGAATTACTTAAATTTGGAGATGCCACCTGCTGATATGTCAAGGTTACTCTGTAACCAACTGAGAATTCAGACATCTTTAAAGTCACATGGAAAAGCTGCTACCGGTATTATTATTTTTTACAATCAATTGCCATACCAATCTATAAACTTGTATGAGTAAAGGACCCAAAACTGTTCTTCCAAAATCAACAGATATTTTGTCTTTTGAGTATTGATATAAGTGAAATAGTCAGTGCAATAGAAAGTAGCTGGAGACACAGGTGAATGTGTCCTTAATGTTGTGGACACTTCTGGTTGTACAGTAAACTATTTCAGGTTAAAAAAAAAAACCTGTTCTCCCAAAGAGATTCCTACCACAAATACTTCCCAAGTTATGTAATTCCATACCACTTGATCAACAACTATTCCAATATATCTTAACAATGAAATTTATACCTAAAGAAATAGCTGTAATTAGTAGGCTGGGTTTCTGATAACCCATGGTTTTTTTTTTCTTTTCTGATAAATAGAACATTTTAAAAGTTCTGTGCATACAGACTTTCGCGGTATACAGTTCACAGAGTTGTTCAATCTATACAGTTTTCATCTGCACTACTGGTTTTTTTGCTTGCCTGCAAGAAAAAAAGAAAACTGTAAGAATGACAAGACCCTAAAGGTCAACAGGAATCACCTTATGCTGCAAAACTAGTTTCAAGATGCCTTAGCAGTTTCACTTACTCAGTTTTACTCTTGGTGGCACATCTGAACAGCTATGAAATGGTTTAGTTTTTCATGTACAGATCAAAACCAATGAGATTTTTTGTTCTTGAATCTGAAGTGCAGAGCTGAGCCCAAAGGGAGTGTTTCATATGCGGGCTGTAGTTCTATCATTACCTTCGTATGGTCTATGTGTAAACCAAAATCTTACATATTAGCCAACAGAAATTTAAGCAATCTTTCCTATGTATTTTTTAAAGTTTCCTTTTTAATGAGATGCTGATAATGGGAAACACGCTACTAAATAGAAAAAAAAAAAAAAAGAGCATGTTGTCAACATTTTTTAATCAAATAGAGCAAGTCGTCTGCATAATACATCCAGTACACATGTGCATGACATTAGATAATAAAATCTTCATTCATCCTTTGGAGGGGGAAATTGAGATTTGGATCTCTATCCTATAGTATGTCAGTGACATACTGATGTTAACATAGTATTTAAAAATAATTAGGCTTCTCTTAGAAATAGATACTACAGCAGTGAGCTTATTATATAGCAATACCACACACCACAGAAAATAAAATGGCTGATGAGGATGAGGTCTTGACTGCATCTTTTACACATAAAACAAAGTGCAATTTACATAAATGAAACAAATCCTATGGTAACCCCTCCTGTGGCAGGTCAGTGTGACTGTGCAGGCAGATTTC
This sequence comes from Coracias cyanogaster, assembly GCA_033124195.1. Lineage (NCBI taxonomy): Eukaryota > Metazoa > Chordata > Aves > Coraciiformes > Coraciidae > Coracias > Coracias cyanogaster. The sequence goes on from JAVSBS010001377.1 coordinate 8,593, forward strand.
AATCATCTCATTTGCTTCCCTAACAAAAGCAACACCTTGCAAGGAAATTCCCGTTCACTCTAATACTAGCAAAATGTAACAAAACGAGCCAATATGGGTATGGGAAATAAAAATTAATAAGAAAATTGAGGAGAGAAAAAAAGAAAGAAAAAAAAAAATCACTGCGAGAAAACTGTCGGTACGAATCTACCCCCTGGACACGCGGTACTACGCCGAGGACTGCAACCATTAACTCCCCGACCAGAAAATAAATTCAAGGCGCACAAAGGTTGAGAAAAGGTCCTCATTACCATACCCACCCAAACATGGCTGACGCCGGGGCGCCCCAGCCCCCAGCCCGCCGGGGCTGCTCCCGCCTGCGCGGCCCGAGGGACGCGGGGGGCGGCGGCGGGAGTGAACCGGCGCCGGGCCCCGCCGGGCGACACCCACCCGGCTCCGCAGCAACAATGCGGGGCTCGGCTCCTCCCCACCCACCTCCTGCGCCTCCGCCCAGCCCTCAACGCACGGCGGCCGCAGCCCTCGCCCCGCTGCGGCTCCCCGCTCTGCCCCGCACGCTGCCGCCGCCGGCACCGGGCGGGGATGGGCGCCCGCAGGCCGGCACCGGCGTGACGGGCCGCGCTCCCGCTGCCTCCCGCCCTCCTCTGCCGGCACGGCGAGGCTGGCTCGCAGGAGCGCGCTGCTCCCGCCATGGAGGCGGCCCTCGCCCCCTCCGCCGGAACGCGCGCGCTACACGTACATTTAAGGTGTTTTTACGCAACACGCGGGAAATGAATGAAATTTCCATCACTCGTGGTAGGAAAAGGATGGAAATTCCCCGCGTGCTCCCCCCGGTAAACTGTAATATTAATAATAGCAACAGCAGCCCCGTACATGCTTTCAACCCACCGCCGAGTTAAAACACACGGGCGGCTTCCCGCGGGCCCTCGCTATTGTCTCCCGCGGGGGCCGGTCCTCTGCCAGCCACCGAGAGGCTGGCGCCGGGCTGAGGGCAGCCTCCCCGGGGAGGGGGCTGGAGGAAACCCCCCAGCCCCCCGCAGGAAAGCGGACACGGGGCGGAAAGAGACCCTTCCCCCCCGCCCTTCCCGCCCGGCGGCACTAGCGAGGCGGCGGGCAACCCCTGCTTCCCGCACGGCCGGGCTGGGAACGCGCGGGTCGCGGCGGCAGAGCCCAGCCCAGCCCAGCCCGCCCTCCGCAGCCGCTGCTCGGAGCGGCGGGCGCCTTCCCCCGCCTGGCCTGGCCTTACCTCCGCCGCTGGGGCTCGCCAGGCGCCAGCTGCGGGAAAGGGGTGGGGGGCCGGGTGCCCCCGAGGGCGCGGGGTGGCGAGCGGGGCCGTGCGGGCGCGGGGCTCAGCGGCGGGCAGGCGGCGGCGGCGGCGGCAGACACATGTGCCCAGCCCTCGCTGCGACGGCGTTTAAAGACAGACATAAAAGCGGCGGGGGGAGAGAAAGGGGGAGGGCAGCGCCGGGCCGGGGGAGCCGCACCTCCCGACGCAGGGAGGAGTCCCAGCCCCGCTTGCAGCAGCATCTCCTGCGCCGGAGGCGGGCGGGGAGGAGGCAGAGGCAGCAGCGGGAGGAAGAAGAAGAAGAGGAGGAGGAGGGATGGGCCCGCCGGCCCCGCGCCGCGCCAAAAGCCCCGCGGCCGCGCTCCGGCACCGCGGCTGCCCTGTCCTCTGCCGCCTCCCGCCACGGGTGCCTGACGGCCACCGATCCGCCGGGCCCCGTGTGCAGCACATGCGGGCGGCGAGCGGCCGCGGCCCGCTCGTAGCAGCCTCGCGTTGGCCGGGTAGCGGGATGCAGGCGGGGAGGTGGCCTCCCGGGTGGCCCGCAGGCGGGAAGCAGGCACGCGGGCGTAAGCTTTCTTGGAGAACATGGCGGTTTTCCAAAAGAAGGGGGTGAGTGGGGGTGCGGGGCGCGGGCCCGAGGAAGGAAGGAAGAAAGAGGGGTCTGTCAGGAGCAGGGGGGCGGTGGGACGGCCGCAGCGGGTACACCTGCGTGCTGGAGGCCCGGAGGCAGCTGGGGACGAGGGATGGGGACCTAGCAGGGGCGAGCCTGGAGACTGAAGGGATGGAGGGAGCCCGTGAGGAGAATGGAAGGCACCAACCAGTACCCGTGGCGATGGTGCACAAGTCTTGTAGCCCAGACTTATTACTGCTGCCGCAACCCCATGAAGGTGATGTTTCACTTAACACCCCCGCCTAAACGTTCTGTCTTTAAGTCTGTCCACTGCCCTTCTGCCCGTTTTTTATTTGCTTGCATTTTTCTGTAAAAAAAAAAAAAAAAAAAACCAAAAAAAACCAACAGACTCAGATCGATTCTGGCTAGAAAGGAAGGCTTGTAGTAAAGATGAGTAAGCTGTTCAAAGGCGGCAGTCAGACAGGAAAGGCGTGTTCACTTCGGTGAAGATAGGCAGGGTGGAATGGAGAGTGAACTCCATTTAATTTTCACTCTCTGAATAATTATTGCAACAGCTTCAAGCTTAACACATACTGAGTAAAAACGTGTAAGTTTCTTACACCACATGAATCAATGAAAGATTTTTCTTCAAAGACTTACGAAGTTAGTCTGCCTGGCTGGTTTGCATTTCTGTCATATTCTACTGAGAAAGTTGTGATGCAAACTTGTTTTTGTATTTCTACTTCATTATCAAAAGCAATTTGTCATAGTATTTTGCACTTCTCATTATTGTTGCTAGTATATGTAACTACTAATTTCCACAGTGTATTTCAGTTATGTGTAAAAATGGTTCTGTAAACAGTGGATTTTGCACGTAGTAGTTGAATATTATTTGGAACTCAGTAAAGATGAACTTATCTTGAGTAAGTTTTTAAGAACTGAACGTTTGTTATACTCAGTATTAATGTGAGAAAGAATTGACCCTTTTTACTGCCAGATCATGAGTGTTACTTTTATTTAGTAAATTAACTGATAGTGCTCTCACATGACAGCATAGTTAATTGATACAGGGAAAGGTCACTCCAGGATCCCTTTGAATTCTGTGTACAGTTAATGATGAGCTTGGATCTGTAATCATGTTCTCAATTATTTGATGCCTCTGATTTTACCATAGGAAGGGTATCATTCAACTTTTAATGTCCACTAAACGTATTATTAGATATTTACAGCTTTTTAAAATTCCTCAAATACTATATTGGCAACCATTCAGTATTTTTTTCTTCTTCAGACTTCCGGCAAGCTAGCAATCTGCATACGGAATAGATGGACTAGGCTATTTTTACTGCAGCAAGTTTATTGGAACTTAACTGTCTTTAAATTCCACATTGGTTCAATCTTCGAAGTGCAGACATTTCTGGCTTCAAAAGTGTAGAAGCAATTCTACTTCCAGTGTAGAAGGATTTCCACTTTTGCTTCTGGGTGCAAATGACAAAAATATGATACAAAAATAGCTTACTAATTTTTGCTATTTTCTTTAAACATAATAAACCACTGGTGGACACAAGGTTTGCGTTTAGCCACTGTAAGATTGAGGAACATTGGAGGGGAGCTTCTCATTCTCTAAGCAGAGTTATGGGCCTACACACAGAGAAAGCTTCATTTGCTGGTCTCAGTGTATCTGTGCTTGTGACTCAGGAGATTTGAGGATAGAGAGAAACAGTCTTAAGTGGAAAGCAAGAAATGCCAACATGAGATAAAACATTATCCTAAAGCAAAGCTGAGATGCTGATGTACCTTGTCAAAACTTAGATAAAAAAATGCACAAGCAGAGACAATTAGTGTACTCTGGAAGAAAATGTTTTGGTGGCAGTTATGCCAATTTTATTTTTTTGCTAGATTTTACTATTTTGTCGCTTGCCTAGCAATTTTGAATATAACACATTACTTTTTAGTTTTGTTGGAAGTAAATATGTATGTAATAAGCCACTTAAAAATAGATTTTTACACCCCTTCTAAGTATAGAGTTACTACAATCTTTACTAATTCTCTATTGAGTTTTTTGAAAATCTCCTCTGCCTTGAACTATTTGTATTCCTTAGATTAATGGTGTGCCATTCAGTAATAGGTGAAAGTTAGGAATAATGTTCTTATAACTGGAATGAAGTAGACAAGTATACCAAACCAGGAATAAATATAAGTTAGTATATACCAGTATATGTGAATGGAAACAATGGTAAGTTATTGTCATTGTTACCTGTTCAAAAATCATACCTCAGGGTCATAGTCCAGGGCTTGAACTTCCAGAACAGAAGCATTTAGTGTTGTGGACTTCTCCATAAAGTCTATTGCACAGTGCTTCAATAAAAACCGTCAGGTTTTTTAAGTGAACGTTTTGTATACAAGTATCATTAATATTCCCAGTGCATATAAATGACACTTTTTCACATGCTCGCTAAATGTGAAATCAGATAATATTGCATCTTGCACCTTTTGAATCTGCTGGGTTAATGTTCTCTCTTTGTCTCAGTATTAGCTCAGCACTGAATTTTATCTTAAGAGAATGTAATTAAGAATGTTGTGGATTGTAAGCTCAGTTACATAATTATCATATATAACAGCTATTTGACCATTCTGTTACAGCTGTACCACAATGACCTAAGTCTCTGAAAAACTGTTTTATGCTAATACTTTATTTTTACAGATTTTAAACTATGATTTGAGGAACACTATGCATGCAGATGCCACACACAAAACCCCTCAAAAAGTCAGGTATGTTGTGAATAGTATGCCCAGAGTTCTGTGCTTGCATAGGAAGGTGATTGTTCTAAGGATCATATTCAGCCTGAATTTTTATCCTCTGTTAGAAGTTGAATAAGAAAATATACTTGACTTTTAAAATATAATTTGTCAATGCTAACCTCAGTTTTAGATGGCATCACTTGATAGTGTGCTGTCAAAATATAAAAAATTCTAGATATTCCACCGTGGTTTGCCATTTATATTTTTCAGTTTAGCATTTAAGTGCAAATTAACTCCCAACCTAAGTTTTTAGCACCCCTCCAGTCACTCATCAAACCTGCTCATAATTTTTCTGGATGTGCACTTCAGATTTGCAATTATATTCAGACAGAAACTCTCAAATAGTTTAGAAATTCCAGTTCAGGACAACTGAATAGCTTTTCAGCTTATTACAATATGTCCACATGATTATGATCACATTTCTGAGTGCATTAATGGGAACGGCTGCATAGAAGAGAGAGAATGGTCTTGGATTTTTATCTAACTTAATTTATCCCTCAAAAAATGAGAAAATGTCAGGCAGGATGACATTTCAGTCTGACCCTACAATGCTTCTCACTATAGAACTACCTGATGACACAAGCAGACTTCCTTCAACAGGCAAACAAGCATAGTAGTTGTACTTCTAAGTGTTCATACCAAGTCTACAAAAAAATTGTAGACTTTGATGTGATTCTTTCACTAATGATGAGCTGCAAACAACATATCAGCTTATCTTGGATCAGATGAGAAGCCACCATGATTTAAGAAATACCAGGCGATGGTTATATAGCAAGTGATTTGTTGAGATATTGCCAACTACTGTGAGCAGCTGTAGCCACAGTAGTTGCTCTTACATGTTGCCATAATGAGAGTCCTTAAAGTCTGGTGATGTTTCTTCAGTTTTTGACATTTTCTTCTCTGAATATTTTCTAAAATATTAACAGATATAAGAGAATTGCTACTTTTTGCTGGCGTTACCAAAGGACACATCTGCTTTCATATCAACTAATGTGGATTGTGTGTTACTCTGTGAGTAGCTTCATTTTTAAGAGTCTGTTGAGATGTACAAATGCACACAGAAATTACTAACAACTAGGCAACATGAGATGAAAAATCAGTTGGAAAATCCTCTGAGTATACCAGTAGCACATTCAACCATAGTGGCAGGACCAGGGGATATCTCAGATTACCTACTAAACTCATTCTCCTGCTCACTCTCACTGGTTTTGGATGGAAGGTGCATGAAGATTTGAGTGCATAGGATTTCTGTAACTCTACAAGGGCACTGCACAAAGAAGTGGTCGTAGCAGTTGTCTGTTGCTTAGAATTACAGTATGTTAATAGTATCTCAGCTATGGTGTTGTGTGGCCTTGCCACATGAGTATAAGAGAGTAAGATAGTTGCTGATGTAATTCCTGCCATCAGTGATGTGTGTGTCATGCTGAGAGAGGAATGTCCTAAAAGTTAAATCTTGCCTTCAGTCTTTGTCTCCTAAATATATATATTTAGGCAACTGGCCACTAATTTAGGAAGCTGCAGTCTACTTTATTCTGGTAGGGGAAAACATGAGAAATGAAGTCTTGGAAGTTGTGAGCTATTGTAGAACTCTGACAAGGATAAATGTACCTTTCTGTCACCTATTGAAGAAAAAACGTAATCACGGATAGTTTTCACACTTCTAGATGTGAAACAATGGCATCATACTGAGTGATAAGGCAGAACATTGGAAGAGTATGCAAATCACAGATGCTCAGAGCACCATATTTCATTACAGGTAAAACATGTATTAAGTTAGCTTCCAAACCAAGCAGAAGAGTCATATATAAAGTCATTTTTTAGCAGCTAATATCTAATATAGATGATTTTGCTACTTGTGAAAATGTGGAAAATGAAGATAATTCTGATAATGGAGTCATTCTCCATATCTTTGGCAATTTAGAAATCACCAAAATTAGGCTGATGACAGCAGTGTAGAAAGCTAGCAGCCTCCCAGCTAGATCTTCTTTTCTTGAATTTAAAACATCAGATATAATAACTACAAGAATTTATGTCTATACAAATCCAATCTCAATACTGCAAATTTTTAAAAATAATATAGTTGAGTGGGTTGAGATTGAGGCTAAGGCTAAGGAGCTAAGAAATCTACCCGCAAATGCACAGCAACTAGGAAAATAGAATAGGCTATGCAAGCATTAGCCACAACTGCAAAACACTGGAAGACATCCTGGAGAAAGCTAAAATATGAACTTTTAAACATACTATATATTGGAATCTTAACTACCATTTTCAAGAAGCTATCATTCCTATTTTTTCCATGATTTTCAAAGTGCCTCATGATCCAGTATTTCTAAATCACATGACCATTTTCAGCTTAATTAAAAAAAAAATACAGCTTGTTTGGTTAACAACTTTAGTGATCTGTTAATGGAATTAAAAGTACACTTTGTCTCCAACAGTAGCAGAAGGAATAATAATGAAAAGAGTAAAAATGTTTTATGTAAGTTCCCCATTTTCACTGATTTTGTGATAATGAACATGTTGAGTAATGTCACGGTACCACTGACAAGTCACCATGACTTGCCACAGCATCATGCCAGCTGCTCCAGGTTCTCTAGGAGATGGCATCTGGTCAGGATTCTGAAGGAGATTTTTCCTTATCTCTTGGGACATGAATTATCCCTTTGGGCAGAGTGAGCATGTGTTTGCTGACTGCGCACCTGATTTTGCGTTTTAGAGACATTTAAGGCAGCACCTAATTCTCTCCAGTCTGAGGCAAATCAAAGTCCATTGCAAGACTTGGATATGTATAGAGATTAAAATATTCAGTTCCAGGAACACTATGAATTGAGATAGTTGATTTGGATAGTTAGGTTTTGAAATGTGTGTTTAAAATCTAATTTTTACTAAATGGAATGTTTAGATATAATTAATGGAATGGTACATTGGCCATTGTTTCTTCAGCAGAATAAATTAAATAAGCACCTTACTTTATTCAGAGAAGAAAGAAATAGCATTGAAAATGTTTCTGACAGAAACAGAGTATCAAGTAAAATGTAAGTGTAGCCATAAACATAAATTTTGGTTTTGAAAATAATACAGAATGTACTGCTTACAAAGGAATGATTCCATGTGTTATGTTCATCTATATAAGACGTTATGAGAATCTCAGAAATTGTATTCTCCATTTAAATCCGTAAGACTGTTATGCATATCATAAAATCATACCAATAAAATAATACCCAGGGGAAGTACTTTCCAGTTCCCAAAACTCACTGAGACTAAGAGAAAAAAATTGTAGCAGCTCAAAACTGTGCATGAGTTTAAAATAGTTTCATCTTCTGATGTGTTGTATCCAGGATGACACGTCTTCTAGAAGATTGTTGGCAATTTATTTTTTAAATAAATTAATAGTTTTATGATAGAATGCAACAGGTAGGGACTATTATTTCAATTACTGCAACTGAGAATACCATATGAATAACTGAGTGTAATATTCAGACAAAAGAGGGTTTATTTTCAGAAATCCCCAAAAGACATTTTTTACAGATTGAATCAATGACAAATTAATCTTTGTGACAGCAAGGAACAAATAGCATAGGATGTTCAATTGCAAGCCATCCATGAGAGATTTAAGTGTATTTAGGCAAGTAAATGCACGTTTGTACAGTGTTCTACATGGCCATCTAGGACATGGGGAAAAGAGCAAATGCTCTGCTCCAGAAAACAGAAGAAAGGAATCACAGTCATGATGTTGTTGCTAGAGCTGTGGTAAGATGGTAACTACTTCGAAAATGAAGAGGCCAGAAGTTTATTGAGTTGTTTCCTTTACACCAGAAGTCTGTGTAGATTTGTGTTGCAGCACAGCATTCAAAAGTTTAAATGTCTAAATAAAAGTCTTAATGCTTTCACCTTGTTTTAGCACATTTTAAATTAAGTTAATATAAACCATTATTATTATCTTTTAGGCCACACACAAATAAGCATCACATAATAGTCCAGGATACAGCTGAGCATAGTGGTCTGTTCATGGATGTACTGTAAATCTTGAATGTAGTGATAAGATTATAAAATGGCAGAAAGTTGTTTGGTGGTTTTTTTTTTTTTTTAAGAGCTTGCAGAATAGCCCTCTAAAGAATTTTTTCTTTGCTTGTAGAACCACATTATGTACCACATTTTGAGTATTCTGTTGAGGACCCAGTTCCATATGGTATTTTTATTCAATTCTTGCCTGAAACTGCACACAATATTCAGAATTGTTCCTTGTGTTTGAGCGAGCTAAACTATCTTAAATGTTTACATTTGCTATGCTTTGGTGGTTTTTATCATCTCATGAGATGAGCCAGAACGAAATCCTAGCCTTGCCAAAATGTATTCTGAAATTCATGGATCTACTATCACCATGGTCTAAGTCTATGTTAATTTGTACATTGCATAAAGAAAATCCTGGGGAGGGACTGTTTACAAGGGCATGTAGTGATAGGATGAGTGGCAATGGTTTTAAACTAGAGAAGGGTATATATAGATTAGACATTAGGAAGAAGTTCTTTACTACAAGGGTGGTGGAACACTGGAACAGATTGCCCAGAGAGGTTGTGGAGGCCCAGTCCCTGGAGACGTTCAAGGCCAGGCTTGATGGGGCTCTGAGCAACATGGTCTAGTTAGAGCCATCCCTGCTGACTGCAGGGGGGTTGGACTAGATGACCTTGGAAGGACCCTTCCAACCCAATACGTTCTATGATTCTCTTCTATGATTTCAAAGCAAACTGGTTTGACGGTATATTTTAACATATGACTTCAGATAGCTTCTGGGCTGAGAAAATCCAAGCACATTTCTCAATCTCAGGACTGGCAAGGGCAAATGTAAGGCTCCATTCATGTCTGTATTCCTATCGGTCATCAATGACCACAGAAGCTCTCATTCTCTACTTGCAGTGGTAATAAATGGGTTGTTTCATTATAGTATGAAATCCTTGTTAGATTCTGCCCATGTCTTACACATGCTGTTTCATACTTAGTTATTAATGGACAAGTGTGGAAATAACTTTTTTACCCCTGCATGGAATTTTCTTTAAAATATGTGGTATCAGGAGCTGATGTATTCCATATGCCTCAAGCTGAATATATTATGTGTAATCCACAACTTGATCCTCCTGTCAAAAGACACAAGCAATTAATTTGAAATAATTTCATTTTAGCACATTACAGTCATCAAACAAGTCTTAGGAAATGTAAGCTTATAGGATATTCAGAGAATATGAATTTAGTTGTTGGCTGTTATGGAGTGAGGGCCAAGATGTGTGTTTCATTCACAGGCATAAGAGAATGGAGGGGACAACTTGCATTAGCGAATCTAGTTCTTTGATATCCTGGTCAACCTACCTGTATAAACTCATCCCTAAATTTATCATGTTTGGTCTTAAAATGACTTAGATTTCACCACTGCATCTTGTTGCAAAGTTTCACCAGAACTTCTCTCCTGTGATGGTTAAGAGACGTTCTTCGAACATCCAGTCACAGCCTAGTTATCGTCATTTGTTTTCGTGCCAAAAGAGTCTTAAACTCTTTCCTGTCTTTGTATTTATGTATCATCTTCTGTTTATGGAGAGTAACGCTATCCCTTTCTCGCATTGTTTTGGCAGAGTGTATAAAACTGAGGTAATTTAAAGCAATGAAAGATAATATAAAGCTATCCTTATGCATATTAGTCATGCACATCACGATGAGATCCCAGCTTGAGTCTTAGAAGGAGCAGCCATGTGACAGTTTGCTGTAATATTGCAATGTTGAGGCATTATCCCTGAGGTAATTTATTACATCTCTTTGAAAGACTTAAGTAGCTCATGCAGTACAGCACCAATGTAGCACATTTTGTTTCCGGTTGTATGTAGGACCAGAACAAAGGTCCTCCTGAGCAGTATCAGTTTGCAGCAGTAGTAAATGGTAGATGTTTAAGAACAGTGCAGGTATGATCTCCCATATTATATAAAATGTTTAATAGATTTCAGATAAATTTTCCAATAGTTAAAAGAAAATACTAGTTTATCAAAGAAAAATATGAAGCTAACATGCATAAATTATTCTTTGTAAACCCATACAGAACTTAATGTTTTTCATTTCTCTTTTGACTCTGTTTTCTTTCAAATTTGATTGAAAAATCTGTGTAAGTTAAACGAGTAGTCTCACTGTTTATCCTTAAATATATTTCTTTCCAGACATATTTGCAATCCTTGACTTTATTAATTTTCAGAATTTGCTAAGAAAAACATGTATTAAAACATGTCATGCATAGTACTTTTGGTATTCTGGGATGGAAGTAATGTGGCTATTTCCTTCCTCAACTCTCTCCAGCTACACAGAAATGGAAGTTTTATTGTTGAGGTTTGCTCCATATTATTTATTCTCATTAGCAAATCTCCCCTTGCCACCAAGTGTTACAGCACCAGCTTTGCTGAACAAGCTCTCATAATTTTTGCGTATTTTACCTAAGGAAATTCTGTAGTTTTTTCTTGTGTAAGTCCGCAAAAATCCCTAGTAAGTTTCCTAACTTCTTACGGTTGGCTCTTCTGAAACTGAAAATGTTAGCCATAGAACTACTTAACCATTCTGTTTATGCATTTGAACTAGCTAGTGACTGATCAGCTCTTCCTTTAACTGTTTTCTTCCATTGCGACTTCACTGTTGCCCAGAACAAGTTAATATTAATCTATTTTTTTCTTCATTAATTATCTGTAAAAAAAAAAAAATCTGTAATATGTTCTGCTCAGGAATAGCTGTTGATAGTAACATACCTTCTCCAAGCTGTCTGTAGTTTCTATCTGTATCACACAAGCTCCAGCAGTGTTTATCTTGCCAGTAACATTATTTTCTTCCTACTAGAGTCCTATTCTGAGGGTTTATAATAGACCTATGCCATTGTTACAAAACAAAAAAAAAACACCTTCCACTAGCACCTGAAAAATAATTTTAACCAACAAGTGTTTTATTCATGCTCAATTCTGATATAATTAAAACTTTCAATGGCAGCTTCCAGAATACCACACATCATCTTTAATTTTATCTCTTTTCCATATCTTACACTGGGAGTTCTGAGTCTCATTTTACTTTCAGAGGTCTTTGTGTTAATGTAAAGATATAGTAGTTATTTTCCCTTTCCTCGCTGAATTAGGCAATCTTCCTTGTCTTATATCCCTGACTTCTACTCTTGTCACTCTCATCACTGTTCTTATTTTCTTACACCAAGAAGTATCCTTTACCATTCCATTTATAATTTTTTCTCTACTAAATATAAGTAGACTAATTATCTGAGACTCTCAGATTGAAAAAAAAAATTAAAATCTTAGGGACCAGCTTTGATCTTAGATACCTGGGCTTACTTGCATGCATAGAATTGACTCCATCTGTTGAGAAGTCCTTTTCCTGCAAATTCCTCTCAGAAGCTGGACATCTCCCTCAAATCCTTCGCTCAACCTCGTTATCTAGGTCTGGATTTCCAAAAAATGCTGCCTGCAGGCTCTACATCTGAGGGGTTTATAATCCTAAATACCAGTTGAAATAATCCAAGTGAGTCTTTGCTGTCTTACTCCAAAGTCCTAAAACTCAATTTGTGGTCATATTCCTACTATGAGAACTATTGGACTAGCAGCACTCTTGTGTTCACTGACTTCCCCCTTCTATGAATTTTGCCCGTGTCTGCTATTTACTTAAGATTTCAAGCGGCAGTTGGGAAGTTGGTTGGCTGGACATAAAGAGTCAATGGATTTTCTGCATTTGAATCCTTTTCAGTCCACAGTCAGTATCTTAAATCTTTATTGCATCTGAATCTGCTCAATGGGCAGACCTCTTTATTAATTTCTAACCACAAAGGCCCAACTTTTTTGATGTCGTAATGAATATCAGACTCTCTCTGACCTGTTCTCTGCCTAAGGATCATTCTGCCTTGTAGGCATTCTCATGTTTCCTATGTATCACCCTGTCTTTGCTTTTCATCTGGTTCTTTATTGTCTCACCTCCTCCTTAAATCTAACTACTGAGATGAGCTCCCCTCCTGCTATCTGTGCTACTCTCTCTCATTTCGGTAGAAACAAGGGTACATTGCTGCCACTGATCTGCAAAGCTACTTTGCAATTTTCAGCAAATTCCCAGTCCTTGTAACCACCTGGATGGTACTACTTTAAAAAAAATAAATCTTTTACCACTTCTGTATTACTATTGTCTTAATCACTTTTCTGTGTGTCTTCTGAACATGCATTTTAACTTTGTTGTCTTTCAGTTTCCCGGCGTTTCACGTAATGTTAATCACACTGGCTGTTGTAAAATCACAGGTCATAAAGTATTGATTTATATTATACTAATTAATCAAAGGATTTGGAGTAAATAATGTCAAAAATAGTTTATTTATCCAAAAGCTGATTTTGATAACTATATTTTTATTTCATTATTACCATTGGCCTACAAGAACAATACTGAAAATAAAGTCTTGATTCAGACTGCACTTTTTTTTCTTTAAACTACTGGAAAACTTAAGGTAAACTCAAACACACACATAGAAGATCTGGATTTTGCATTTAATCTATTTGTTTTAATTATTTTGTTGGCAAGAAGTTACGCTCTAATGACTATTAAGTAGTAAAACTGACTAATTTAGAAATGTTTCTTAGTGGGGAAAACCATAAAACTACTCAATCACTTTTTTTTACAATGAAGAAAGCTACAGCTACACACAAGCTAAGGCTGCTTGTATGTAATTTTAAAGGCCTATTTTGTGCTTTAGTACTTTGTTCCTTTACAGGAATAGTATTTTATTTCTTTGATAAAAAGGTTAACATCATGCCATCACAGGGAAAAACAGAATTGGTAACATATTGGAAAATTATGTTTCATAGTGAATAGGTTGTATTTTACAAACCTGCTGATTTTACCAGTTATTTTTTCACTTTTGTGAATTACAGTGAATCATATCTAGTTGGTTTTTTTAAATTATATATCTTTCTTAGTGTTCATTATAATTTGTGAATTTTAAACCAAATTCTAGTTTGCAATAGTGCCTTTAAGATCTAGTTTGGACTAGAAAAATCACTAATTCCTTCAAACATCAAACACTAGCTCACTCTTGAAAATCACATGTTTTCTTCAGGTTTTGGGGGTCTTTTTTATAGGATATCATATATGGGTTTATCACTATTACTTCAAAGGCAGGACTTATCTAACACAGTGTCTGCCATCCTAACATTATTGTTACATTCCTCTGGTAGGTTGGGATAAGTTGACCTGTGGATACCTGTTCAGTATAGCAGCTGATAAGAAGACAAAAGCTTAGCTCAATCCAGACACCTAACTTTGAGGCAGCTGTAAGAATTCCATCGTTCACCCACACACCTTACATTGGTATAGCTTTGAGATCTCAAGTCCTTAAATTATGACAGAGTATTTTGCACAAGCTTGAAATTCAAACTAACTAGTTGTACACTTTGACTAAATCCATATTATGAGAATTTATGAAAAGCAAAGATTAAAAAAATGGTGAGGTTAGAATGACATCATTTTCTGGTAGACTATGTAAAAATGCTGGTTTAAAAATAGCAGGCTGTAGAAAAAGTGGCTGTGTGGACTACTTCAGATTCCACAAATTATTTTGCATTCTATGTATTAATATGAATATTATATAAAGATAACTGTGATTCAATTTGGTTATAAAACTTCCTCAAATCCATTTTTCTGAATATATATTTACAAATTCTAGAAATAATTAACTAGTATTTGCTGGAAAATACAGCAAACACCTTTTTCTGTATACAGAAATCTAAATATGCAATATTTACACTAATATTCATGAGGATGATTTCTCTATAGAGCACTTTCATTTGGCTCACCTTTACTGGTAGATAAATGATATTGCAAGGAATTTATATTACTTTGATGAGACTTTTCCGATAAATTATACCTAGGCTTTGAAGAGTCATTCTAATAATGCTGTTTAAAGTTTCAAAATGAGAGACATTTAGCTATGCAGGGCTTGTGAAGCAAACCTTAAATGCAATTTGCAGAGGTGCTAAAGCAATTTGTAGGTGCTGGTATGCAAAACAAGGGCTTGTAGTTTGAGGAGATACTGCCTGGTTAGTTCTTTTTCCTAGAGCTGTTGATTTAGCCTGGACACTACCGTATATCTGAAAGCAGTATGGGGTGTTAAAACTGTGGAACTGAAATCTCTAACTAATGAGTAGACTGTGAGTTTAGTCATCAGTAAGTGTGCTTTTCCTGTGATACTGCCTGTCTTACACAGTTCAGGGCTATGAAAGCAGGGACTGATCCTGTGCTTAGTGAAGTCAATGGCAAAATTTCTATGGGAAGTAACAAGTAGAGTCTCTCCATCCTTGACAATACGTAAGTACATGTGAACAAAAGCTTTGCTCTGCTGCAGGTATGAACTAGCAAGAAATAACTCCCAGAATAAGAGAAGTAGACAGGAATGTGCACCATAGCGATGTGTGCCTCAGGCAGATAGTCGTGGTACCTGTGAGGGCTGCTGCTTTGTGCATCAGCATTCCTCTAAGCTAAAATCTCTAAGGAAGTCAGTACCCAGAACCAACATTTAAAGCTGCAGTTACAGGTTGAGAAAGTTTGGCAAGCTTGGTGTCTTTGTTGAGGGTAAGTACAGGATTAAACAGACAGAAAGCTTCTTTACAAATACACATTTTGTTCACAGAAATAGTGTGTCCAAAGTAGTGAATCTATTGTGAATATGTACAAAGAGACAATTAATGCTGTATTCACATGAAAGCACCAGTTAGAAAGCTGATTTTTCTGGTCTCTTATCTTTAAAATGCAATGGTCTTATGTGGATGTGACAAATGGGGACCACAAGACCCTGCAAAACAAGCCTTGTCTACTTCATAGTGCTGATACCATTGTTTAATCAATGAAAAGAATGGATTTTTTTTTTATTAAAAAAATATATATTCTTGATTTCCTAAAGGGTCCCAGTGAAAAAGCATGAAAATAATAGTATTCCCTTTTACCTGTGAAAGTAAACAGATCACACACTTCAGTCTTTAATTATAGGAAATGTTTATTCAGACTGGGGACAGAGAGTTACAGCCTTGTTTATCCAATCGAACTGATAAATGCTGCTAAATTAAATGGAGTATTTTTCCAGCCATTTTACAGAAGATTATGTATTTCCAAAAAACTTTTCATAAATTTGTCAAAAGCTGGAAAAAAGTGAATAAAGAACAGAGCTTCTTGCTAAAAAAATAAGCCCATTAATATGCTGGAGGGTGGAAGGATGAGGTTTGCTACATATTTCATGATTGCAACTTGAGTGTTGTGTCATTGTAGCAGCCAGATTCATATATGCATAATGAGTACATTACTCACTGGAAGATCAGCACAAGTGATGGGTAGGAAGAGGCAGCAGCACCCAGGGCTCAGTTCAGCATGTAGTAGAAACAACAAGAGTGGACTGTGATGAAGAAGGTGATTTTGTTTAGCAAATGTAGTTCTTCAAATACACATATACACGTATTTGCACCCTTGTGTAATGTGCCATATTTCCATTTTTATTCATCAGTAGAAATTACGTGTTCATTTGGGGATTTTCACAAACTGAGAGAATCTTCCAGTCATTGGAATGTCTCTAATTATTCCTTATCTCAAGCTACTTTGATAATGTCCTGGTTTGGCCAGGACAGGGTTAATTTGGTGCAGCCAGGCTATTCTATACCATGCTGAGTATACCATGAACGGGGCCAGTTCCGGTTCGGGGCCAGTTCCGGGTTCGGTTCAGGGTGTGTGATCGCTCTGCTCCCTCCCTTTGTCCCCGGTATTGCTTATTTCTGTGTATTGCTTCTTTCTTACTGTTGTTATTGCTTTTGTTACTGTGATTGCTTCTTTTGTGTTTCTGTATTAAACTTTCCTTATCTCAACTCAAAAGGGCATTTTAAAACTTTTTTTTTTTTCAGAGATGCCATGGCTTTACTAAACCACCACAGCGATATATATTGTCTTAAATATATTAAAATTATGAAATTGGAAGCAGTTCTAATATTTAGTAGGCAGTAAAGCTCTATGTCATGCAGGTGCTCGTGCACACACACACAGGCACATAAACAAGCTATAAGCAAAAACATCACCATTGTGGGAGACTCAAGACCTGACATCAGATTGAGAAAATAACTTTAATCAAGCAGAACATTTAGTACCAGATAGATTATTGTGTCTAAAAATATTAGCCATTCTTACTTAATTCTAGTCATCATTAAAAAAATAAGGTTTTAAACTATAGAACCCTTGCAGGATGGACTTGCTGTATAAGAGAATGATTGTTTATTACTTTAAAGAAGAAAAATTATTATCTGAAAAAATGTGCTTATAAAAAATGTTGTTAAAATCTTTCTTATATATACACATATATTTCAGTGTATATGTGTATATATAAGTTGTCATGGTTTAACCCTAGACAGCAATTAAGCACCATGCAGCCACTTGCTCACTCTTCCTACCACCAAGGGAGGAGAATTAGGGAAAAAAAAGTAAGTAAAACTCATGGGCTGAGATAATAACAGTTTAATAACTAAATTAAAATAAAATGTAATAATAAGAAAATGTAATAATTGTAATGAAAAGGAATATAACAAAAAGGGACATAAATAAGACCCATTAAATGACACAATTCAATTCCTCACCACCCGCTGACCAATGTCTGTGCAGCAATTGGCCCCTACCAGCAAACTCCGCCCAGTCTGTATTCTAAGCATGATGGTCTATGACATGGAATATCCCTTTGGTAAGTTTGGGTCAGCTGTCCTAGTCATGCTCCCCTCCAGCTCTTTATGTTCCTGCTCACTGGCACAGCATGGGAAACTGAAAAATCCTTAATTTAGGATAAGTGCTACTTAGCAACAACTAAAATCTCAGTGTGTTATCAACATTATTCTCATACTAAATCCAAAATACAGCACTGTACCAGCTATTAGGAAGAAAATTAACTCTATCCGAGCCAAAACTAAGAGGTAAGTAAATTTGAATGTTTAAATTAGGTTATTGAAGTCAGTCCAACTTTGTGATTGACACTATTTCAATTGTAGCTATACAGGATATGATAGCTTGCCTATTTTTCACCTGTTTCTTAAATAGTGACTGTTAGCAACAACTAAATGCTATCTAGCTTTTATTTCTGCTGTGTTGATCAAATTGCTAAGCAAGAAATACTTTTTACTTTAGAAACTTCTAAACTGCCTCTGAGCATAGAAATTCTGAAAAGATACTTTTTTTCTTTCATAAATAGGAAGAAATACTTATTTTATTAGATGGATATAGGTGGGAAAAATAGACCAGTTGCCAACACAGAAGTTCATCTCTATATCTGAAACAGGCTAGAAGTGTTTCAATTTCAAATTATATTGCAAATTATATTGCAAATTCACCAATTTAAACAAAAAGTACATTTAGTTCAGAACAAAAAGGAAGTTAGCAAAGAAAGTAGTGTTATTAACTATCCTCTACATTTGTGGTGTAAATACAAAGTGGAATACCAAGATATTAGGAGGACTTGCAGGTAAAAGGGAATACAGCAATGCCTGTATTGATTGTACAACTCCATAGGAAGGTCTTTGGTGTTAATGCTGATTCCAGGGACAAAAGCCTTTTGTTTTCTACTGGCTCCTTTTTCTTGCCCTTCTAATGCATCTTCCATTCTTCCAACAGAAACTTTTTGTGTGGGAACATACTGAACTAGATCAGGAAACTGTAAAATCTGTCAAAATCTGATGATTTTTTGTTTGTATGTTTTGTGTTTTGTTTGTTGGATTTTTCTTTCTTTATCTGGTTCAGTTCCCTGGTCTGGTTCAGATGTGGGTACAGAAACAGATTGACCAGCTGATGTAGGAGTCATATCGTCCAACCAGATAAGAGGAAGGAAGGGGTGCTAAAACCAAACCCAAAGGTAGAAGAATTGACTGGATACCCCAGCCTTGACTAAGATATTGTTTCTTAATGACATATGGCAGTCTTTCCCACAATCTATCGCCTTTCATTTGAAGTATAGTTGTGGCTCTGCTCACCTCTGGTAGAGCTGAAAATTTCTGTTCAACAGAAATAAAATATTTTAACACAAATTACAAGATTTTTAATGTATTGTAAGAAGGATGACTAGTAGGTCATTAATTCAGCTAATAAATCAATTTTGGACTAACAAAGGAAAATATGGTTGAGTTGAGAAAAAAAGATCATGGAAGCAAAATGTAAAAAGGATGAGTAAGTAAGTAAGTAAAAAGATCTACTTGCTCTCTGCCAAGGAGAAAATGACTCAGAAGCTGCTGAATTTTGCAGATTTTTAGTTTTGTCTTAAGATTTACATACAGAACAAACTGAATGGAACAACCTTTTGACCAGGGTCCCGTACTTGTAACTGAGGTGCCAAATGGAGTCACAATAAACTTAAATTTCAAAAAAACTTTGAAGTGAAGAAGAAAAGGACTTTTTATTGCACAAAGAAAATGTTTCTTTTGTTTTACTTCTGCACAGCAAGGTTTTGATAAATTTCCCCAATCATTTCAGTGGGAGAATACTGCAATATTTTTAAGATAAGATAGATAATAATCTGGTTGTGGTAGTGAAAAAATGTGTTCTGACGAAATAAGACTCCTGAAGGATCTTTGCCCAAATGTATAAATGAAATACAACTACTGAATTCTTTAAAAAGCTACAAAGTTGTTTAGAGTCCTACTTCTCATAAAATGTTGTGTTCCTATGACCATATAATAAAATTTATTATTCTCTAGCCTTTTAAAGACAGAAAAGGCCTTGAAATTGCATGTAATTGTCTATCCTGAACTTTTATACCTTTTATTTTACTAGTTAATGCAACTCTCCACGTCACTTAGAATATATATTCTGGGGAAATTTTTATTAGCCTATGACTAAGGGTTGTCACCAAACTGAATTTTTCTCCTTATCTAGGTTATGACAAAAAGACTCTGGTATCTAAAATTATCTGGTTTTCTCACACCTAAGACACCTTTGGTAAGATGACTTAAATTACAGTAAACAAATTCTACTTCATTTAAGTGACTAAAATCCTACAGAGATCCACTGTAATAGGGAAAGTCTCCAAATATGGAACTAATAAAGAAGATAAGATGGGAGAGGTAGTGCTTATGCTTACACATCATTCCTCAGCTACTTATAAAGAAGATTCTGGCAAAGTGAATGCAGTATAAAAGGAAACATATTTTTCCATCTTCTTTATTCTCTGTTTTTGCCTTTCTCTCATATATTTTTTTCCACCTAACACATAGCTGAGAAAATTGAATTTCCTAAAGAATAAGCTGATGCACTCTAAACTGAGGTCTGCTAACGTTGTGGCTAACAGAAGAAAAGTGGCATAATACTAGGCTAAATGTGGGTACACTATTTCCCTATCAAAGATATTTTTACAACTATTAAGTTTATTTGACTGTTTCTAATTTAAAAAGTAGCCTTCATCAGAATGTTCTGCTGCTTAGTAAAATTTCCTCGTTTCACTTATTTCAATTCTTAGATTTCAAAGCAGTAGAATGTCAGCTTTTCATTTTGTGAAGGTAGAATTCCTCCTTTCTTGCTTTTGTTCTTCTAAAATGCCTCAGAAAAGTGGTTCTTATAAGCAGTCATCTGTCAGTGTCCTAGTTCCATTAGAAATGGGGGAGGGGAACTTCAACCCATCCCACTACCAGCACTTCAATGCCTGTGTTGGCAATAGATGCCCAGAGCCTGAAGAAGGATCACAGATCAGCAAGAGAGCACCTGAAGAACAGCACAAAGGCATTCCAGCCAGTAAGTCAGCTTCACTGGGAGCCCAGCTAAAATGCTTCTATGCAAATAGATGTAGCATGGGTGACAAACAAGAGGAGTTAGAGACCTGCGCACAACTGCAGGGATGTGATATTATTGGCATCATGGAGACATGGTGGAATGGCTTCTATGATTGGAGTGTTGGAGCGGAAGGACAGAGGCTCTTTAGGAAGGACTGGCAGGAGAGATGAGGAGGGGTGTCGCCCTCTATGTCAATAACCAGCTGGAGTGGATGAAGCTCTGCCTAGGGATTATTGAGAAGGTGATTTAGAGTTTATAAATCAGGATTAAAGGCAGGGCAGGAAGCAGTGACTTTATTGTAGAGGTCTGGTACAGGTCACCCAAGCAGGAAGACTGAGTGAACAAGGCCCTCTATAGACAGATAGGAACAGTCCCATGTTCACAAATCCTCTTCGTCATGGGGGACTTCAAACACCCCGATATCTATTGCAGGGACAACACAACAGGGCATAAGCAGTACAGGAGGTTCCTGGAATACATTGATGACAATTTGCTTCTTCAAGTGATAGAGGAGCCATTGAGCAGTGGTCCTATGCTGAACCTGGTTCTCACCAAGAAGGAGGGGTTAGTGAGTAACATGAATCTCAGGGGCAGCCTTCACTGCAGTGACTATGAAATGGTGGAATTCAAGAGCCTTAGTGCAACAAGGAGGGTGCGCAGCAAGCTCACTAACTTTGACTTAAGGAGTGCAGACTTTGAACTCTTCACAGATCTGCTTCATAGAGTATCATGGGATAGACCCCTGGAGGGAAGAGAGGCCCAAGAAAGCTGGTTAGAATCCAAGGATCACTTCCACCAAGTTCAGGAACAGTGCATCCCAGCAAAGAGGAAGTCAGACAAAAACACCAGGAGGCCTGCGTGGATGAAAAAGGAAGTCTGCAGAGGGTGGAGGCAAGGAGAGGTAGTCTGGGAGGAATAGAGAGAAATTGTCTGAGCAGCCAGGGATCAGGTTAGGAAAACCAAAGCCCTGATAGAATTAAATCTGACCAGTGATGTCAAGGGCAAAATTAAAAGCTTCTGTAGTTGCATCAGTGATAGAAAGAAGACTAGGAAAAATGTGAGCCCTCTCTGGAAGGAAATGGGAGAGCTGGTTACCCAGGACATGGAGAAGGCTTAGGTATATAATGACTTTTTTGCCTCAATGTGGGAAACCGACCCACTATTTTGAAATGTCTTTCTAAGTCAGCCAAAAAGAACTACAACTTCCATGAATCATTGGGAAGTCCTCCGGAAGCCGGAAGTCAGAAGTTGTAGGGACGCGGCAAGGTATAAAAATTCAAAAGAAAACAAAAACTCCCTCTTTTTGCTGCATCGTCCAGAGAGAAAGTTCGCTCCTGCCAAGCCTCCCCCCCGCCTCCCCCAGGCCTCGTGGCCTGGGGGGGAAGGAGGGGGAGGGGAAGCTGAACTGAGCTGCCGTGCAGGAGCCAGACATCCCCCCATGCCACTGCTGGCCGCTGCTGGAACTGCGCCGAGCCCAAGTGCCAAAATGTTCCAAGCAGCAGGGAGGAGGGGAAGCTGCTGCCTCCTGCCACTTAAAGAAACCCAACACTCTAAGAATCCGAGTGCCTCCCGCCACCGGGGAAGCCAGAACCGAGCGCGCTGGGGAAGGGAGAAGCTTCGCAGCTCCAAACCAGTGCCGCTCCAAGCTGGTGCTGCTCCAAGCTGAGAGCCCTGTGCCTAAACCGAAAGAAACTACAGCAAGAAGCTGTTGCTGGCACTGCCCAAGCCAGGGGTGCCACACCAAAGAAACCTGCCGCTCCAAGAAGGAGTGCTGCATTGAAGAAGCCGCACGCCACCGCCGAGTTGCGAGCTGCCTGCCCCTGCCGAAAAAATTGTGGCAAAAAGCCATCATCATCATCGCCGTCGGAGAGAGACTTCAATCGCGCCGAAAGGCTGGCAAGTTGCTATCATCTTCAGAACTGCCCGAGTCTGCCGGCCAAGCGTTGTCAACCCGACCATAGCCACACACCGGAAAAGGGTAGAAACTGACATATACACACACGCACCACACCACACCAGGTTGACTAAGGGGGAGTGAGTGGGTG
>JAVSBS010001378.1:5010-20380 GCA_033124195.1 Coracias cyanogaster
CCTTTTCCTGCTTTTGCCCCCAGAGCAGGTGGAAAGTTCTTCCCGGGTTTTGTTTTCCTGTTCTCCTGAAATGCTTCAGACCTTGATGTGGGGCCTCCTAAGGCTTGCACCCCTAGATCTGAGTGCAAGCCTGGGAGATGTGGGCAGTGTAGCAGCTTGAAGTCTACGGGCCAGGTTATTTCATGGCTTAACTTGAGCATCACAAAGTCTTCAGTGCTTGGGCTGCTCTACCCACAACTCCAGCTGTTCTCAGTGTCTCCAACAGATCCACCAACGCGTGGTACAACACGAGGCTCCCTCCACCTCTTCCCTTGCACCTAATAAGCAGGTTGCCACCATCTACACTCCTCTGCCCCTGGGCTGTTCCAAGCCAAGAGCTCCCCCTCAAACAACAGCTTTTCAGCCAGAAGAACCTTCCCTTCAGGATGAGTCTCATGATGAGCCCGAGGCCCTTTCACCCTCTGATTCCTCGATAAGAGACAGGCTGAGCTGTCTGGAGCCAGCAGCTGCTCCCAGCAGAACAGCCTCAGAGCAAGGGATTCCTCCTGCAACGCTTCATGCTCCGCTAAGTACCTTTATCCAGGTATTTTAACGATGCTGTTTGCAAAGAACATCCAAGTGAACACCCCCAGTATCAGATCAGATGGGCCAGAGACCTAGCTAAGGAATTAACTGGAGCCAGCGACTTCAAGTCCTCTAAGTTCCTGGTTTTTGACAGTTACGATTAAAATTTTAAAGAAAGAATGACACGCATGATCTACGCCAGCTTTCAGCTGAATGGCTGAGAGGCACAGTCTGGGGAAAGGTATTTGCTAAAGAGATTTCCTGAGCTGCTTTTAAATAAATCAGGTGGCACGGAGCGAGGTGAGGACTGGACAAAGCACCTTGTGCTTTGCTGAATGCATCCACCAACACCTGGTTGAGTTTTCACCCCAGGGAATTAAGACAGGGCTTCCCAGAGGGCTCTGGTCAGTCCAGCCAGCACAGCAAGGACACGACATACATTAACAAGGGGACGGCCTATCAGCATGAACCAGTTTGTAGGACCAGACCTTGGAGTCCACGGTCATTTTCACCGAGGGCTTGATTCCATCTAGACGATTCCCCTTAGGAGAGGGGGCACAGTCCTTCCCGTGTCCAGCCGGTGACTCGGATGGTTAGCACGGAGCAGGAGAAGTCAGGTGCTGTCCACGTGAGGGACCTCGGTGATTCCTGAAGCGCCTGTGCTCTTGGGATGAAGCTTGGGCTGTTTGCTCTCTCTGCTTTAACGATCCTTCCTCCTCTTCTTTGAAATCCTTTGCATTATTCCCTATAAACCAAAAAAGAGTTCTGTCAGTTTGTTTATTTATTTAGGACTACCCCTCCCCTTCCCTCCCACGTTGGGTAGCGCCCGCTTCAAACGGGCCACGTGCAAGAGCCTCTGGTGGGTCCCACGATGTGGGAGAGATGGAGAAAATGCCTGATTGATTATCAGAAAGGAGCTAAGTGAGATGAAAAATAGAGTGATGGGATTCATTTTAAAGGGGACCAGGCCTATCTCAGAGACTAAAGTGTCATCAATTTTTTATTAAACAGAATCTTTTCAATAGGCGAAATGAGCTCTCCTGTCCTCACTCATTCACTTGTGTTTTCTCTTTCTTTCTCCTGTTTCTGCTTTACCAGGGGTGCCTTCCGCATGGGGACATTCTGATTTTCCTCTTCCTTTCACACTCCTGAGTTTGGGAGGAGGTGCAAGGTTAAATGGAGACCTGGACTCTAGATGTTTGAACATGTGTTTAAGGCTGTTAATGGTCCACCAAGCACTTAAATATGTCTGAAGCTACAGTGATGGCTTCTCACCAAAAGCCCTCTGCTCTTATCCTCTGGAAATGCTTTCATAGAATCCCAGAATCCCAGCATGGTGGGGGTTGGAAGGAACCTTTGGAGATCATTCCATCCAACCCCTGCTCCAGCAGGTCACCCAGAGCAGGGGGCCCAGGATCACGTCCAGGTGGGTTTGGACTTCATCCAGAGAAGGAGACTCCACAACCTCTCTGGGCAGCCTGGGCCAGGCTCCCACACCCTCACACCAAACAAGTTTTTCCTTAGTTTTTCCTCCATCAACACAAAAAGCTGCTGGCAAGGATAAGGCGGGAGAAAGCAAGGTCTGCTCTCTATGTCTTCTGAAGAGCTCCTAGCCAGTGTTTCCTGGCTCCTTTATTACAAATATCTGAGTGTGACATTATCCATGAGCTAGCTCATCATCTGGAGGATGGAAAGAAGGATGTGCCATGTGATGCTGCTCCCGAGAAGGTGGGGACAGTGGCTTGGCACTGGTATTGCTGTGGCTGGTAGGGGAGTGAAGAGGGCAGGAGCTGCTGCTGCACTGGAGAGCTCTCAAGAGAAGCCACAGGAATGACTAGAAAACAGAAAGGCTGAACTCCGAGTCTTCAGTCTGCATCACCAAACAGATCCTACAGAGTTGTAGTATCTGTTCTGCTATGGCAAATGCCCCCAGCAGAAAAGAAAAGCCTCGGTGGAGAGGTGGAAGTTAGAGCTGTGGAGTGTGCACTGGGAGGGAAGCGAAGCTGATGCAGAGGTTGGTCAAAATACCCTGTCACCAATGTGAGTGACAGCTGGCACCCCAGGCCATGTCTTCAGGACCTATCATGTGCCCTGGTGTGGTGTAAAGGCCAGAGGAGTGAGAACAAATGCAAAGTCCTGCCCGAGGAAGGAAGAAACCCTGGCAGCAACCCAGGCTGGGGAGTGACCAGCTCTGCTGGAAATGTCCTGGGGTCCTGGTGGATGGCAAGCTGGACATGAGCCATCCGTGTGCCCAGGCATGGAAAGGAGTGGGGCCAGCAGCTCGAGACCCTCCAGGACAGGAAAGACAGCAAGACCACCAAGATGTCTGGGAGCTGGAGCACTTGCTCTCTGAGATGTTAAGGGAGCTGGTTTTGTTCAGCCTGGAGAAGACAGATTCAGCCATCTCAGCAGCTGCCATCCTCCTGGTAGCAGGTTTCTCATACCTACAGGGAGGTCATAAAAAAGATGAAGCCAGGCTCTTTACAGTGGTGCATGGTGGGAGGACGAGAGACAGTGGGCATTAGATGAAACAAGAGAAGTCCAGAGTGGATGTAAGTTTAACAAAACAAAATAAAATCACCATAAGGTTCCCCATGGAAGTTGGGCAACCACTCAATACCTGAGTGGATCAAACCCTGAGGGTCTTAGCTGACCCTAGTTCAAGCAAGAATTTGGAGTAGAGACCTCAGGAGGTTCCTTCCAGCCTGATTTATTCTGCAATCCTGTGAAGTAAAGCTATCAAGCACAGTGAGCACATCAGGGGCAGTGAGGTGGTGGCCTGGCTGCAGTACGGACTGAGGTCATACTTCACAGGGGAGGTTGTTCACCAGCGTGGCTGCGATCACACCTTCTGGTGGAGGATTTGGTCTGAGGAGAAGGAGAGGAGGGAAGAGGCTGGTTTTTGGTCTGGGGTGAGGTAAGGTAGGGGAGACATGAGCTGGTTGATGCTCCCCAGGCCACGGGGAGACAGTGAAGGTGGTAAGTTTGTGTTGAAGGTGCAGAGAAAGACACAAGATCCAGCAGGTTGGAGCAGCAGGAGAGACAACTCTGCAAAGCACAGCAGAAGGCTGGAAGGAAAGAGGCAGCAAACAGAAGTGGCAGAGGCGTGGGAGGCAAAGGGAGGAGGAGCTGGAGAGATCCGGGGGAGGCTGGAGGAATAACGCACGGATTTCTGAACAACCCCGGGTAAGAACGACAGAGATTCGGAGCAGCTTCGGGCTCAGCTGGCGTCACAACATCACTGGAGATGCTTTAAAAGTCACTTTCCATGTACCATAAAATATACATATAGTGCAGCTCCCCCACCTTACCTGGCACCACGTCACAACCCGTGCAACGACCCCTGCTTCCTCCCAGCCTCTGCCTCGCTTCTGGGGGGATTTCTCTGTTTTCAACTTCAGAAGCAGGTCCCATGACCTGGGCAGCCCCAGCATCGCTCATCACCTGCGCTAAAAGGTCAGCAGAGTGGTGACAACCTCCAGAACTGGTGCAGCTGAAGAGGGGTTTTTATAAGCTCACCCACCGAGGCACATCTGAAGAGCTTGACGCTTCTCTGTTCATCTGCAGGGACATCTGTCCGTCCGCAGCAGGCTGCCATCACAATGGATGGCTGTGTTCTGGCTGGTGTCTCTCAGCCTGTCCTGGGTGCGTGGGCAGAAGAATCACAGAACGGTTTGGCTTAGAAGTGACCTTAAAGATCACCGAGCTCCAAGGCCCTGCCATGGGTGGTGACACCTCCCACTAGACCCAGTTGCTCAAAGCCCTGTCCAACCTGATCTTTTCAGCAAACACACCCCTGTGTGGGTGACCACGACTCCTTCTAACACCGGCTTTCACTTACAAACCACCCCGTGGGTTTTGCTGATGCCCACGCGTGGTGAGGAGCAGCCCAACCTCGGAGTCGGAGCCACCTCCGCTGCTGCAAGTTGCAGGGACGGGCACTGCGTTCATACGCTCTGCTCGCTACTAATTGCTACTCAGCGAGGAATTTAATGAGACAGCATCACCCACTCAGGTTAAAATTGCCCCAGAGCGATCAAAGCTGCTCAGCAGCAGGCATTGGGCTGGGCCAGCGGGGCTGCGTTGGGGTGTTTGCTCTTGTCACTGGGGAAAGTCCACGGTAAACGGGTCAGGATATGGGTTGGAGGGTGAGGATACAGGTTGGGGGCCGAGGATACGGGTTGGGGGCCGAGGATACGGGCTGGGGGCCCTTTATCCATCTGTGCGTTGAGGGGGTGCGTGTGTTTGTACCTCCAAGCGCTGCTTCCCAAGCCATGGGGACAGAGGAACATGACCACAAGTCTCCTTCTCTGGAGACTTTCAAAACACTCCTGGACGCGTTTCTGCGTGACCTGCCCTGGGTGACCCTGCTTTGGCAGGGGGGTTGGAGGCGATGATCTCCAGAGGTCCTTTCCAACCCCTACCATTCTGTGACCAACTCCATCACTTACCCTATATTTTTGCGTGGGCTTCTCTACGGGGGAGTATCTCCAGGACGCGATGGGTGAGGAGGCTGGTGCTTCTTGCAGGGGCTGCCTCTCCTTTGCCACGTTACAGCTTCACCCACAAGCTCCCGGCGTGGAAACCTCGCTCTGACTCTGGAACGGACCAGGCGAAAAAAACCCCACCGCCAACAATGCGTGTTTAGGATCCATTTACCGGGGGAATTCTTTTTCCCCCCCCTCTCTTTTTTCCCCCATCCCCTTCTCTTAATCCCTCTTGAGCTGAGCGAACGTGAGCAAGAGAATAAAATAAAAAAAAACAAAAAACCCAACCCACACACACAAAAAAAAGGGCGAGAGGCGGGGTGGGGTGGGGGGAAGAGAAAAGAGGATTTCCTTCAAATCTGCCCGCGACGGAGACTCATTCCCATAATCATCTTGACAGGTGTGCAATGGTTGAGAAGTTGGGGGGTACGAGGGCGAGGCGGGGAGGGGGCAGCGCCCGAGCCCCGCGTTGGTGGCGCGGGCGGCCCAGTGCTCCCAGCGCGCTGATTAGAGATGACAAGCACACCTGCCGTCTCCCCGGCCCCGCAATTAAAGCCTCTTTGAGGTCCCAGGAAGTGACCGCGCCAGCAAAGCCCCCTCGAAGCCAGCTCCTTAGCATATCGCCAGTGTCATTAGCGGAGCGGGAAGGCGAGGCGCAGCGGCGGAGGGCTCTGACATGACCCGTGCTCCCTTCTCGCTCGGGGAGGGGATGCAAAGTGACTTTTAAAGAGGAGTCTCTTTTTCTTATTCTTATTCTTTTTTTTTTTTTCTCTCCTCTCCTGCTTTAGATTTTATTTCCAAGCCCCTCTCGCTGCTCCCGCCCTCCCGCTCTTGGAAATGTTCCATCTTCTGCGGGGTCGGCAGGGGGAAGGGAGCCAGAATTCATTAAAGACAGAAAAAGACTTTGCGAAAACCGGGCGGCTTTGGGGAGGAAAAGCCAATTCTGGATTCCAGTGGGTATCCTTGCCCTGCTCCCTGCTTTCCCTTCTTCCTCCTCTTTCCTCCATCCTCTTCCTCGCCTCCATTGCCTCCCCATCCCTCTTTCTTCTCCCACACTCTGTTCTTGATGCTCCCCCTGACCTGGGTGTCCCCGCTCTGGCTGGCTGTGGCCGCTGTGAGTGGTGGGGACCAGATGGTGACTGCCTGGTGCACAGCTTGGAGACCCTGGTGGGAGCCAGCTCGTCCTTGCAGCACCATGTGAGGCCAGTGTTGCAGGCACCCACACCAGACTTCCATCCATCCATCCATCCATCCCTCCATCCTCCAAGGGCAGCCCACCCTTGCAGCTGCTCTCCAAGAAAGAAGAAGTTCCCAGGGCCAGACCCCCTTCTCCTCTGGCATGGGAGACAGGCAGGACTTCTAAATGCCCCACGGGTTCACATGGCTGTGTGGGTCTGAAGGAGGTTTGTGAGCTTGCTGTGCTCCTAAACTCTGTGTCTACATGAGCTGGGATCTTGAAGGAATTTGCCATCGGTCCCTCAACATTCATAAGGGTTCTAGGGTGTCTACATCCCCTGAAACTCACCAGTCTTCATTGCAAATTCTAAAACCATATCCTCCTTGCACCCCCCAAGCATGCTCTAGAGACAAGAATTCCTCCTTGGCCTTCACACACAGCACCTTCTGCCAGGCTATGGAAGATGCCCGGGAGAAGAAGCTTCCCCTTCCCTCCACAAGCCTCATTGTCCCCAGCCAGGCCTCACTGAACGCGTTCCTTCACATCCCTCCTAAAGCAGCACTGACCGCAGCATCCCTCACCTCTGTAGACACCTGGACCTTCTTTTGGCCAAGAAAGACCCTGATCCACCATAACCTTGCCACACTCACTCTAACCCTTCAACCACTGCGGGCGGGGCCAGGCAGCAGCAGCACAGGAGCTGTGAGGGCACTGTGTCTCCTCTGTGCACGGTGGGCAGGTGACCCTTGAGTTTACCAATCCTGACAAGAATAAATAATGCCCACGGAGCTCTCCTGTGAAAGCATCCAAGGCTGGTAGACTCCACAAGGAAGCCCAGGCTTTGACAGTAGAACAACAGGGTCCTTCAGGGACCGCTGCTGAACAGCGGGCATCAGCAAAGCCACTTGAGCAAGGTACTGATGGGTCCTCCAGCTCCAGAGGCTGTGATGGATCCAGGCACTGGGGTAGGAGCTGCCTCCACTTTGGGTCCCCAGCCCTCTGATGAGCGACATCAACCCAGATGCGCCTCCTGGTGATCTCGGTGGCACCTGAGCTGCTGTGGCATGTCCCCAGTGCCACCAGTTCCTGAATTAGGGTTGTCTGGGGGAGATTATTTTGGTAAATGAAGTGCCTGGCTCTGCTGACATCCCCTTTGGGGCACTGCTCTGCATCCAGAGGACACCACTGTCCTCCTGGGCCCCCTCCCCTCCAAGAGTGAAGGTACCCTCAGAGCAAACTGGTCCCTTGGTGGGGTAGGAAGGAGGGGTGAGGAGACTGCCTGGCGCTGGGGATCATAACAGGGAAAAAGAATCAGAAAAATACCTTTGGTGTAAAGCTTGAAGTCCAAATATTCTTCCCTATTTTTAACTCATCCCTTCCAAGAATCTTTGCAGAAATCTCAAAATAAAATACCGCAATCACCTCCCTTGAGGCTTTTCCCTTTGTGCCACCATGGCATTGAGGGCAGCAGGCACTGGCTCCAGGCCCAACAGACCCAAACCAAGCTGGGTGAAACAAGGAGAGGAGGGAGAGCAACAGCCATGGGAGGAAACATGGCCAGGAACCCAAAATAATGGCACCAGCTCAGCAGTTCTGGCTGCCCCACACTCCGGTACCTCAAACCCTTTGTGCCCACGTTGGGTGCAAAGGTGTGGATGATGTCTTTTCTAATGGTCATGATGACATCCATAAGATGACAAGCCAGCAAACCCCCTAATCCCCCATCCTTGACAATCTCTAATTTACAGGCTGCCTGGGGAAGGTCTTCTAGGAAGGACATGGAGGAGTGTTCTACAGGAACAGGAGAAGTGAGGCAGGTCCCCCTCAGAACATAACTCTGAAAACACCCTCTGTGATGATATTCAGTTTTTGAGAGCTTCCCCCACCCACAGTGTGTGGATTTCAGCCTTAGACTGGTAACGGGCTGCCCAGAGAGGTTGTGGAGTCTCCTCCTCTGGAGAGATTCCAAAGGTGCCTGGACACGATCCTGGGACCTCTGCTCTGGGTGACCTGCTGGAGCAGGGGGTTGGATCTCTAGAGATCCCTTCCAACCCCACCATGCTGGGATTCTGGGACTTCTCTCTCCTTACGTAACACCAAAAAAAAAAAAGTAGGTTTGGTTGCTCACACACCTTTGGAGGAGAGGAGGTGGACCCCACCCTCCAGGTCCACAGACACTGGTGTAGGGCCACCTCTTGTCACCGCTGTCTGCTGAAAGCTTCTGCCAGAGAGCTCCCTCAGGGGAATCCCTCATGGCCACGTGGGAAGGGATGCAGGGATGGATGCTCATCCAGCGGTGCCCGAGGGTGTGCAGCCGAAGGCAAGGGGTGACTCTTGGAGCTGCTGAGCATGAGGCTGGGGCAGAAGAAGTGGCTGCTGCAGAGCCCTGGTGGCAGAAGCAGAGGGGACAGCAAGCTGAATGGGAGAGGGAGGTGGAGCATGAGATGACCAGGAGGAAGAGGAAGGAAAGATGGACTGGGGAAAGAGGAGCTAGAGGAGGGGCAGGTGCTGCAGGAGGAGGGAAGCAGAGCCTGAGGACAAGCTCTGAGCACCTCTGTCACTCCAGATCCCCCCAGGGGACAGGTGCCCAGCCCGGAGGAGGCAGCGCTGCTCCGAAGTAATGGTTAAATCAATGTGTTTACGGATGATGACACTAGAGTGACACACAGTGGAGAAGCCTCATGAAAAAATAAACAGGTAATAATCACACTGCAATGTGCACACTCTGCTCCTCATTATTACGGAGAAAAAAACCACAACCAGCCCACCCAGGTTCAAAGCTTCGGGAGATTAACCATTCCCTCCCCGGACAGGACCCTGCCTGGCGGTGCTTGCTCTCGGGGGGCTCCCCAGCGCCACTGAGAGCTTGCTGGCCTCACACCAGAGGAGCTCCCACCGCTGTTTCTGCACAGACGAGGTGCTGCTGTGGGTGTTGATGACCTCACATCCCCTCAAAGCCCATTTCTGTGTCCTCAGCTTCCCATGAGCACACGGGCAAGCCCTGGGGACCTGCTCCTTCACAGCTCGGTGCAACCCTGAGACCCTCTGGGCCAGCTGGTCTCCTCAGATCCTCCCTTCTGCCTTCCTGCCCCAGTTCCCCCCAAGCTCGCAGAGGTCCTCTGGCCAAGTCAAACAGCAAAGGATCAACTTTTTCAATGTGGTATTAAACACACTAATTTGCAGACAACTTGAGGAGAAACATTCAACAGGCGAATGGTGAGTAACACCACTTGGCTGAGTCAGCTCAAGCAGTGAGTCATCTGCGAGACCCTGGAGGCAGCTGGGGATAGGCGGTGGGTCACGCAGGGCTCTGTGAAGCCTCCAACACCAGTGACAGGCTCCCTCCACAAAGCAGTGGTCAATCCAGACCATGTCCTCACCCAGACCTGCCAGACCATGGCCGTCTTTGTGGCCAGGGAGAGAAGCAGGAGAGTTGAGTTGGCGTCGTGAATTGATTATCCATAGAAAACAGATTGACCTGTTGGACCATGTTGCCTTTTGTTGACCTCTGAGGACCCAAAGCCAGAAGCATCTGGGTGACTTCTTGCTCATTTGAAGCCTGGGTGGAAGGAGATGGTCCAACCACAGCCCTCACTGCTTCTCTCACAACCCCAGTGGGGAAATTACAGCAACAAATATGTCCTGTGCTCTTCTAAAATGGATTGACAGGCAAATGGCTCCTGACAGCCCCTTGGATAGCTCATTCATTCATACTTGGATGGATAGAGAAAAGGTGGGAAGGGATTACCTGTACCTGGGTGGGCCTCGGTGTCCTTCACAAGGGGTGTGATAGAGAAGAGAGCTCCTTTGATTCCTTCACTGTTCAAATGCCCACAGCAAGAGTCAGGAAAGCTCCTATGGACAGAAAGAGAGTGTTTAACAAGTTCTGGGGAAGACTCCACTTTTCCTAAAGCTGCCCTGAGAGCAGCCAAACTCTTCTTTGCTGTACCCTTCCGTGGCCTACCCTTTCTGTGATTGAGTGACCATGCTCCCCTAACCTGAGCTGGAGGAGAAGCCAGCATCCAGTGGCAGTGAGAGAGACTTGCAGTGACTCTGCACCAGACTCGCCCACCACCATGCAGAGGTGAGGTCTCTGAGAATAGCTCAGCACCCTGCTGGGGTAGGAACTGCAGCCCAGAAGTTATCAGAGAGGAGCAGAGGACAGCATATATGTCCATGTTGCTGTGCATGTCAAAGAGCAGGCTGCAGATAAAGGTCTACACATTAATTTCTGGTGCAGCCAGGAATCACAGAACATTTTGGTTGGATAAGACCTTTGAGATCAAGCCCAACTGTTAACCCAGCACTGCCAGATCACCACTAAACTGTGTCCCTCAGTACCATATCTAAAAGGAGGAGCAGGAAAACACCATCACCTACTTTACAGTGCACAAAAAAGCGACACTTGACAAGATTATTATCAGTTTGAGAAAAACAGTTTTTTTCATGTAAGAGTGGAACTCACTGCTGCAGGATCCTGGGGAGGCTAGAGGTGTAAATGTCTTCAAAGACGTGGTTGGTGCCTTGGAGAGAATCGGTATCGCAGGATCCATCCACTGCTTGGCCTTCCCAGCGTGACTGCTTCATTTTTGAGCAGCCATATAACGGTTCCTGCAACCATCAGAAAACACCACAGAGCACATCTCCACACCAACAGCAAACCCCCCCCTATTCTGCAGGCTTCCAGACACTGTCCCACCCTCCAACAAACTCAAAACTTCTACGGAGTCTCGTTTCTTGGAGCTGGTGACTCTGGAACAGCTTCAAAGTGCCAGCGCTGGCTGTCTCCCAGGGAGAAGGAGCGATTTGTAAGACTCCAGCCGTGTCCCTAGTCATTATGAAAGGCCCATGGCACAGAACGATGGCTTCACTGTCACGTGGTGGGAACAGCTCCTTGTTCGTTTAACCAGGAGAACCAACGTTGCTGTGTTGCACAAACCGGCAGCGCCCACAAGAAGTTCAAAGGTGTGAGAGAGCTTGGGATGTACCCATAGGTCCATGCACAGGCCACACTTAAACTTCTACTTGCCAGCAAAGAGGTGTAAGCAGATGTGTGTCCTCTGCTTCCCTGGCTCTGAGCTCCACCACATCCCCAGCAAGCACAGGAGCAGGTTGGCTTCATGCAAGCTCTCAAGCCAGGCATACTTCACCCCAAATCATTGTTATTTTCAACTGCCAGGCTGCAGAGCTGGCTGTAGCTCTCCACTGCAATAGAAAAGCATTTTGCATGAGGAATTTGGATCTTGCCCTAAATCCTCTCAGAAGAAAGTGGAGATCCCAGCACAGGGCTGCACTCCCGTCCTGGTGCAGCCTCGGCTGTTTGATGCCCCTGAAGATACACAGATGATTGCCCACTTCTGATCTCACTGACGGGCCAGTCTCACTGACAACTCCTGCATGGGATTCTTTGACTCCAGCCCCACACTTAGATGTGGTGGGGGAGCCCAGAAGCCAAGGGAAGGGACCTATGAGGCACTGAAACCCACCCACACCCTGCCCTGAAGGGTCTGTGTAAGCTCCTTTCGGGGAGGATGCTGTTAATGCAGGGGGGATTACATCAACAGCTCTCTTCTGCGGCACTGCTTTGTCTGGATTGTTGGACAGGCAAATCAATCAGCCTCAATCCACCCCTGAGGAGCGGATAAATAGTTCTAGCCTGGGAAACTGAGGCACGTGGGGATTTAGATGGCTTTAAAAGAAAGGAAGGGGTGGAAAAAAAAAAAAAAAAGATAATCACAGAGCAAGTCAGCAGCAGAGTGAGAGATTTGGATGCAGACCTCCCGGGTGCCCATCAGCAAACAACTTTCCTCTGCCCAACGAGGCTCCTTGACTCTGCCCCAGCCACAAAGCTCAACCATGGGCTGAGCAGAAGGTTCTTCTCCTCACACACACAGACAGGCAAGACAGACGGACAGGAAAGCTAAACTCCCTTCCACCCAGGCAGGAAAGGGACAGGATCAGGGTGGGGGGAGACAAGGTTTTGTTAAGACAGTGGTTGGACCCTCAGGACTGAGAGCTCATCCATATTTCAAACACCAGTTAGACAAACAAAACAAGAACCAGAGAGGCAAGCAAGGAGCCCGTTTGTCATATCAAAAGGGGTTTCAGTGGTACCTTCCTTGCCCTCCCGTCCCCTTGAAGTTTGTAGCTGGGGGGGAGAAGGGACAGCTCCCTCTCCAGCCGAATGGCTCCTTGCCATAGCTGGAGACGGCCTGGGTGTAATTAACCTCCAAGCCAATCCCCCAGCGGGGGCTGCCAGGCAGATCAAAGAACTCACACATCTTTGTCTGCAACCGGCAGCCAAGGGGAGCTGGGAGGAAAGCAGAGTAGGGGTGGGAGAGAGCGAGAGCGCGCGTGTGTGCTCCTAATTGATAAAAAGGGAAGAGCGTCTTCCTCCGAGAGATCTCAAACCCCATCAAAATGCAGGAGGAGAAGAAGAAGAAGAAGAAGAAGAAGAAGGGGAAAGAAAAAAGATTTCCTCTCCCTTACAGGAGCATGCCAAAACCTGCCTGCTTTCCACAGAAGAGGTGGTCTTTGCTATGGGGCCAGGTCGGCCCCCAGCCAAGGCTGGGTGGAGGTGTCGCTGGCTGTGGCACTGCCAGGACACCGGCTTCCAGCTTTGCGCAGGGTGGGAAGGGTGGAGGGGCTATCCCAGGTTTGCCGTGGGGAGCTGCAGGAGCACTCAAAAGGATGAGGTCAGCCATCTGCCTCTTCTTCTGCTGCAGCACCGGTAAAAAGATTGGTGAAAACCAGCACGGTTTACACCTCACCTCCGTGTCCTGGCATGGGGCTTGGTCAATTTGTTTACCACCTAATTGCATTTTTTGGAGAGTGGTCCAAGCAAAGGACTGGGCCAGTGATGAGCTCCTGGCTGGAGCTCACACAACTGGTCTGGACAGAAGGAACTACTGTTGTGGTTGTCACTGATGTGACAGATGCCAGTGACAGAAGAAAACCGTTGTGAGGGATACGTGGATTTTACAGATGGTTAAAGGGGATGGAGGTGAGAATTGGTTAAACTTTATAGGCAACTGGAGGGAAGTACTGGGAGACCTCCTGGGTCTGACTTAGGACAATGTCCCCAATGTCTTCTTCTGACCACAGCACAGGTCTCCAGGCTGCTTCTGTGCTCAGGGTGACCAGGAGGGAGCAGGTCACCTTCCCTGGCCGGCAGATGACCTGATGGGACAGAGCGAGCATCCTAGTGACACCAGGCATCTTCACAACCACTTCTAGCACCAAGGCTGTAGACCAGAGACGTTCCTAGCACCTCGCAAGCAAAATACACCTCACGCAGCTTCACCCATCCAAGAATGGGGCATCTGAATCTAAGCATCCCTTTGCAGCTGGTGGAGAGGGACAGCAGGGCTGCCCAAAGCTGATCCACTCAGCCTGAATTTGAAGTGTGAGATAGATGGAAAAAAACACCTACCAAAGGGACCATTACTTTTCCATCAACTGCAACAAAAACCAGGACATCCCAGCAGCCAGAAGATACATTAGACTTTTCTGCACTGCAAACCATGAGGTTTCATCAGGTCGCTCCTGAACTGAGCCCAACGGCTCGTGTTTGGCTGAAGCACAGTTTTAATAAGTAGCGTGTGGAGAAGCAGTTGCAGATATCTCCATGGGGCACCTCCTCCAGGGCAGGGCATCCTTGGGTCACATGTATGGTTACCCCAATAGCTACTCGCGTTGTTATTCACCCCTCGTTGTTCTGCTGTATGCAAAGCCTCACCTTGGAATAAAACAACCTGATCTGGTTAAGCTGTATTTTCAAAAATGCGCTAAATGAAAGGATTGAAACAAAAACTTTGGTTATTTACTGTAATTCAAATAAGGATGAGGACCACCCCAGCACCAACCTGCTACAGGTGAGGGAAATATCGGTTGGTGAAGGAGGAGAGGCCAGATCTGTCATTCTGGTCGGCTGTGGTTTCCAGGACAGGAGTGTCCTCGTGGCAGCCACTTGCTTTGTTTCTTTGGCTTGCTTGAATTCAAGGAGATACAAGTCACAAGAGAAACTTGCTGGTGATCAGACCATGTAGTATTTAGATCGTCAACATGGGCGTGAGTGACTGAGCAAGGAGGATGCTGGAGGTGTTTGTAGATGATGTGCTCTGGTAATATGCAAAGAGCCTTCAAAGGGGCTGCGTGACCTGATAAAAGAGCATATTAAAACCGGGCAATGTGTCAGATTGCGTGCATGACGCGTTAACGAGAAGCCTTCCACCCCTGGACTGTCACAGCCAACGCTGAAGGAGGGGACACCAACACTTTAACACAAAAGCAGCAGTTCTGAAGGTGCCACAGCCTTCACCGCTTGGACCTGAGAAGAAGCAGAGCCTGAAACCAGAAGATGTTGCTTATGGAAACAGAGAAAATGAGTCCTACACATGTCCCTGTGCACATGTGGGGTCATGGGGCACAGCACGGGGACAGTGTCCGTCACAATCTCCAAATCCCAGCATGGTGGAGGTTGGAAGGGATCTCTGGAGATTGTCGTCCAACTCTCCTTCAAGAGCAGCTACCAAGGCTGTGTTTTGCTGCCTTTTTTTTCCCTCCCGTGCTCATCCTGCTGGTCTCTCAGCCCCTATTCCGTTACCTGCCAATAACACACACTGTAGGGTTCCCCTAACCCTGAGATTCCCCCGGGCAGATTTCGTAGTGTATCCACTTAAAACGGTATTAATGAAGCAACTTTTACTTAATTAAAGCCAATTATTGACTAACCCACACGCTCTGTCGCTGACCGGTGTAAAATGATTGGATTTCCCATCTTGCCGCCTGACTCTAAGCAGGGATTTTGGATATTATCCAGCTCCCTGAAAATCCCTGTGCTGTTAGATGGTGAGCAGCTGGGCTGGTGGCTCATGGCTCTTTGGGGAGGTCTTTCTGGGCACTTCAGTGGA
Source organism: Coracias cyanogaster (assembly GCA_033124195.1). NCBI lineage: Eukaryota > Metazoa > Chordata > Aves > Coraciiformes > Coraciidae > Coracias > Coracias cyanogaster. The sequence continues at coordinate 20,151 of JAVSBS010001378.1, forward strand.
GATATTGGGGTGAAGCAAGTGCAGATTTTTGCAGATCTTAGTATTTAGGGTTGTAGATTTTCTGCTTCATAGTAAATCTGCAGTAACTTCATTATGAAGCTCATAGAATCATGGTTTGGGTTGAAGGGACCTTTCAGGCTTACCTGGTCCAAGCCCCTGCAGGGAGCAGGGACATCTGCAACTAGAGCAGGTTGCTCCGAGCCCCGGCCAACCTCCCCTGCAATGGTGCC
>JAVSBS010001379.1:0-11398 GCA_033124195.1 Coracias cyanogaster
AAGGCAGTACCTTGTTTTACCCTCGATCCTCTCCCCTTTGGGAGGCGGCACGGACGCTTGCGTCCGGACCGCGACAGGTGCCATGACAGGAGAGTAGTTCTCAGACCAGAGGGAGAAAGCAGAAGCATAATGTAGGCTATAGGTATTATTCATGACGTTTCCATAAACTCTTGAGGAGCAGCAGACTATTACATAAAGCAGAACAAGGTAGTTACCAAAAGCAAACAAATATATATATAAAAAAATACAGTGACAGGATAATACAAGCTTGTTAGAGAGAGATATATTTTCCAAGTCTACACAAATTAGCATTTTAAGTATCTTAAACCTATCTTAATTGTCCAATATACTGTATTTATTTAACAAATAACTTAAAAAGTCTACGAACTTCTCATTTTAAATGCTTAAGAGAAGGATGAGCTCCCAAAACAGAAGCTCAAAGGTCCTTAACAGCTAAAACCCAGGAGCACACACATCCCCAGGCAAAAAACTGAAAAGCTGTCAGAAAAACAAAAATTCTGACACACCTTATGAATAGATAGATATGGTATATTATCTAGATGACGGGACTAAACAACATGCTTACTCGAAGATGTTAGAAAAACAAAAAAGCTTTCTCTAATATGATGGTGACCTCATCCTTAAACAGTTGCAAGCACACTGAACGCCATCAGGTATTAATAAATTGATACCAGACAAAATAGATGTGAGAGCTTCAGATGAGCTTTATTCCCCTCCAGGATGTCAAGACCTATATACACCTGCCAAGAGACAACAGTGGCATTTGAACTTTGAGACTCTTGAAACAGTGCCCATAGCAACTCCTAAATCTCCAAATAGAGCCAAGAGAACTCAGAAGAGCAGAGATCCTTCTTCAGGGCCTGCACCAAAATCCCCACAAATGCAGGAGGCCAAAAACACAAGGATGGACAGTGGGTACCATAAGTACAAGACTAGACCTGTGATACTAGTTTGGCTCCTCAATGTGAGGAACACTCCAAAACTTGGTTGAGGAGAAACAACAACAACAGCAAAACCCCCGAACTACCAAAACCAACCAAACAAGACTGAGTTAAGAAGAGCTCCGTAATGACATTAAAGAGACAATATTTCACTCCAGGGAAACTTGATCCATCTAATAAGTTGAATGAAAGAAAAAAAAAAAACAAAAAAAACCCAAAACAAACAACCTACACCACTTGGGAACCCAAATTAAATTTATTATTCATATTTGAGTAGCCTAAGATCGTATGAATCATTCTTCTCCCAATTAGATCTGATTCAATACATGGTGATTCAATAAGTAATGTTAGCTGTACTCAAATCAGAATAGATGGCACTGGTCGAGTTCTGCACCACCTGCAATAAGAGTCAGGTCTGAATATACAACATAAGCAGCAAAGCGTGATACATGTTACACTGTCACAGACTCTGTTTACTACATAGAGTTTTGGTAAGCTGAAACTAATGACAGCCTCAATTTTAGCCAAATGGTCCCACAATCTATTCCATTTGTACCCCTCATCTCCTTCACCCCACCTCCCCCATGACCTTGGTTACAGACCTTATGAGCTACTGCAGTACATGATCCATTTGGCCTGCTAGTGTAGAGTAAGGCTGTAGCAGTTAGCCCTGGCTAGAAGACAGATACACTAATGTCCCAGATCTGCTAATTCCAGTTCTGCATTTCACAGGCTCCATCCAGTTCTGTCCCTTGCACCCAGACCTACCATTGGGTCAATACATAATAGAGAGCAAACACCTTCCTCATGCATAAGTAGTACACTGTTCAAAAACCATGTGAATGCTACTGCCAAGAACTATTCTACTATACCCCCAAGAAACTTCACTGTGCTTAACACAGAAATGTATTTTCATGTTGGAAACATCCATTTAACTGATGTAACTAATGCAAGCTTTTTCATGTGACTTGATTAAAACTAAAATGAGTATTAAAATCAAGAGATGACTACAGGAAAACATTAACACCAAATTAAACTTTCTTCACAGGTCTTCTCATGTCATGCAACTAAGTTTTTGTTAAAATTAGTTCCAACTTTATCAACTCTTGCCTTATAACTCCCTAAAAGAACTTCAGTTATTAGGTGTTTATCACCAATATCCTGAAGTTGCAAAACAGAGAGGCTATCAAGACTACTAAATCATGTATGCTGCAGCATATCACTAGAACAGTTTGTCACAACTCTAGAATAGGCAGAGTATCTCCATGGTGACACTGCATGCTTTCCTGAATAGCTGTGACAGAGGTTGAAGCGTTAAAAAAAATAAATAACAAATATATATATGTATATACGAACCCTTCAAATTTACCATAGCCACCTGTGAACAAAGGTGGAACTCCCCTTTTTGCTGGAGGAAGAGCATTCAAATGCATACCACAGTAATTACCAAGCCATGCTTTCAATTTTAACCCAAACTTGGAACTTGAAAGCTATGGATATCGCAAAGAAGAAAAAAATTCACTGGCTGTATATCATTACTTCCACAGTTGGACAGAATTTCACTGCACAGAGAAGCTGCAGCTCTTGTTAGTCTGTTTCTAGCTTCCACATGGAATATTTCAGCCTGGAATTTATTAAAAGAGCAAAGGCCCTCTTCATACCATAAGGCTTATAAACATTAGTACTTCACAGTCATGCTAATCTAACAAACATGCCTAACAAATCTGTCTACTCAAAAACAGCAGCTCTAGCAAGGCAACTATTTTCAAAGCAAGGAAGAAGCTCAGCCCTCTCACTTCATCACCACACGAGGAACAGCATCAAATCCATCTCAAAGAGACCATACAGAGATGTGAGATGAATGAACTTCACGCACACAAGTTACGAGCAGTCAGTACCTTCTGGTGTGGGCTCCAGTTCAGAAGCACAGGCATGTCCAAGAAAAACTGTCACCAAACTTCAGCGTCATGAGCACGAGGACTCAGGAACAGATTCCTGGGATAAGTGAGTGCTGAAAGATCCCCCTCTCACAAAGGGCTGGCGGTGCTGTCACAGCGTTTCCTCAGGCTTGGTTTGCAGTATCACAGCACAGCCAGAGCTCCGCACAGCGACCGTTATGCTTCAAAAGCCAAGTATTTCCTGACGTCGGGCTGGAAGCACCCGTGCTGCCTTGGATTTGAATAACAAGTCCCACTCATGATCTAGCTTTGTATACTTATAAACGAACAAAAGGAACAGGATATCAACTAGAAATCAACACCCCGCACTTTGCTAAGGACTGAAAGAGTTTGACATCTATCAGTTAGAAACTAGCGCAACATGAGAAAAAAATTAGGAGCAATCAGACCCAACTCTCCTTTTAGTGTTACCTTGCATATCCACAATGGTGAACCCACCCACAGCAGTGAAACATGGAGAGGCAAAATAAGCCATATATCACATCCTGCTATGTAACAGGCATTCGGCACCAAGGCAAAATTCTTATCTTCCAGAAAAACACACCCAAAGGCCAGCCAAAGGGCAGATATCAATAGCTATTCTCAACCAGAAAGAAGGGTGGGAGGGGGAAAATACTGTTTTCTTTTAACTGCTATAAATGGTTTTACTGTCATCCAGTTAGTACAGCACAGATCATCCAGACCTTTTATACAAAAGTCTGCTGCTTCACAGCTGACACTGCTCCACTTCAGTTTTCACCATTACAAATGCATCTTTCTGATGGAGATAAAATAAAGCTCAGAGTTATACAATTTACACAGTCACACAGGATTTTTACTTTATGTTAGAGGTATTTACAAACTAGAACAGAAAAACTTGTCTCCATCAGCAGACGTAGTGCTGAAGGAATACTGACCACCTTCAGTTTTACAGAAATGAGGCGAGTTTGTAGCCAAGAGAAGTGCTGCCACAAAGGGAAAAAAAATGACAGCCCAATTGCTAAGCATTTCTGCAGCCCACCTGAACTTAGTGTACTTCTAAGAATACAGTTTGGAAAACAAAGTCAGGTTCTCAGCAGGCAGTAATAAGCATCTGCCACCAACTCTGATTCATTCTGCTGCAAGTCTGGGCTGACACAACGCAAGCCCAAGTAGCAGGAAAGCTGGAACACAGGGGCTGGCAAAGAAAAATCGAGTGAAAGCAGCTTTTGGAGCTTCAAACTGACTGGCACCCCTGGCAGCTAGTGCTTTCACATTTCTGCTGTTCTCTACAGGTTCATGAGGGTAGCCAAAGCTTATAACAACAGCAAATATGAGGAGCAAGCCAAAAACTCATTAAAGAATTGCACATAGTAAAGTTTTGCTTTCAGGAGAAAGAGCCTTCATCCTATTTACATGGCCTATTTTTTTTTCCAGGTGACTGATCAGAACCCTATTAGGTTTGTTTCTAAAGAACTACTACAGAGCAATGCAGTTATTTTACTCCAACATTCAACCTCATGCCTTATATTGGAGCGATCACATACTCCTGCTGAAGGCAAAGCTGAAGACTACTACTAAAACAGCCTAAAGGGAGAGCCATTTTTAAATAGATAAGCTAAAATAAAATCCAGTTTTCAAGAATTCTTACTTCAGATCAACCCAGGAATTACTTGCGTTGATTAGTTTTGATACAGTCAACACGCAGAAAGAAAAAAAAGCCCACCACAGTTGCACTTAGAGAGCCCACCACATTGCCTAATGTGCTACTGGAAACTTGTGGATCACCTAACACATTGCGTGTGCTACAGAGGCCCTCAGGATGCTGCTTTGCCAAGTATCCACATTTAAATAAGCAGTATAATGATAGAAGGTGGATCAAGTTACTTAAGAGGAAAGAATGTGTAAGAGTTGCAAGATTGTCTGGATGCCTGAGCAGACAAGAGATGCCTTTTTTTATACTTGCATGCAAGCACTCTACAGTTGTATATCAAAGAATTTCCGTGATGGCAATGACATCATAGCCCAACAGGAACATTGCTTTAGGGAAGGTTTTTGCACTCAGTATTTCAGTCCTATGCTTAGTCCAGTGAGACCGATGCTTTTCCACCTTTCAGATACAGCCCACATTCACTATGCTAGAATACTCTGCAACCTATAGAAATGTCAGTACAGAGCTCTCATGATGATCCTTACATGCTTTGAATACGTAGAATAGTTAAGTCTCAGTTCACCTACCATTTATATACATTAAGCATATGCAAGTACTCTCAAGTTTGTTTCCAAGCTCAGGACATAGTTCCCAGTGAAAGATTTAGCAAAGTACAGCTTGCTTGTAACATCAATTAAACTTTATAACTGCTTTAACCCAAGTTTTTCCAAATTATGAAAGCACAAATTCAGATATTAACTAGGTATTTTCTTGTGAAATCTATACATTTTTAACTTGACACTTCATTTTCTAGTAAGAGGTTTATTAAAGATGATGTTGTTTTCAGTAACTCCATCATATTTCACACACATACCCTATTTTGAAAAGGGCTTGCCTGAGAAGATAAGGATGTCACGTGGCCAGTCCCAAACAATTAGTACATTCTCTGCATTCATTTCCTTTCGGGAAAAAAAAAACCAAACAACCCAACAACCTAGAGTTGTAGAAGCTCATTGAAGTATTTTGCCCATTTATGGTCAGTATCCATGTCTCAAATACAAGTCAGAAGACAGTAAACTTCAATTTAGCAAATTTAAAGTGCAAGTACCAGGACTGAAACAAGTGCTCTATACACCATGTTTAAGAGAGTTTTTTAATTGAGTGGTTTTAGATAGAAGGTCTCAAGAGTTTACTTTAAAAATATGAACTCTCATGCACCAGGGTTGGGGCAATCCCAAGCACAAATACAGGATGGGCAATGAGTGGGTTTAGAGCAGCCCTGAGGACAAAGCCATGGGGGTGCTGGTTGACGAAAAGCTCAACATGAGCCAGCAATGTGCCAGTGCAGCCCAGAAAGCCAAACATCTCCTGGGCTGCATCAAAAGAAGCATGGCCAGCAGGTCAAGAGAGGTGATTCTGCCCCTCTGCTCCACTCTCATGAGAGCTCACCTGGAGTACTGCATCCAGGTCTGGAGCCCCCAGCACAAGACGGAGTGGCTCCAGAGGAGGGCCACGAAGTCTGTCAGTGGGCTGGAACATCTCTCCTACAAGGACAGGCTGAGAGAGTTGGGATTGTTCAGCCTGGAGAAGAGAAGGCTCCAAGAAGACCTCACTGCAGCCTTCCAGTATCTGAAGGGGGCCTACAAGACAGCTGGGAAGGGACTTTTTACAAGGGCTTACAGTGATAGGACGAGGGGTAATGGTTTTAAACTGGAGAAGGGGAGATTTAGATTTGATGTAAGGAAGAAGTTCTTCACTATGAGGGTGGTGGGTCACTGGAACAGGTTGCTCAGGGAAGTTGTGCATATTCCATCCCTGGACGTGTTCAAGGCCAGGCTCAATAGGGCCTTGAGAAAGCAGGTCTAGTGGCAGGATTCCCTGTCCATGGCAGGAGTATTGGAACTAGATGATCTTTAAGGTCCCTTCCAACCCAAACCGTTCAATGGTTCACTATGAAACCAACACACCTTAGAAATTCTGTTTCTCCCTAGTCAGGAGACCAAGGTTTCAGGGCTCCTGCAAGGCAGATCATAAGAATTCCTGAAGTAATTACTATAATGCCAAATTTGGTTGAAGACCACCTGCATCTGACTTCCATGGGTGCCACCACCTTTATAACTCATTTGCTACAATAACCACCTCCTTTTATCACTGAAGAAGATGGTAAATGGTTAGTAATTCAGCACTTACTCCAGGAGATGGGAAAAATTACAGACTTTATGCAGTGTAAGAGACCTAGCAGGTGTCTATGTATTTGGTCCAGAAAAATTCAGGCACTGTAATAACTTCTAGCCCCCTTAAATGAGGATGGAAGTTCCTCTATGACATGAAACCCTAGGAGTTAGGTCTTCTCCTATTTTGTTTTCCCAGAAAGTCTTGGCTGCAGTATTGAAGTGTCAAACCACAAAAAATTCCCTTAAAAAAGGCTCTGCTTACAGAAAATGAGACACCAAAAACAGCATTAAGCAGCAGGTGACACTGTGGCAAAGACACAAATAAAGTTACTACTGGGTTCAAGACTCCTTTTCTCAAAAGGACATTCACTGAGCAGCTGTCAAAACGCACACAATTTACCAGAAAATAAAATTTAAAAAAAGAATTGCAACCTAATAGCCTTTCAACAGCTTCTCCATGCCTGCCAAGTAATGTTCATTAGTGTTCTGGTACTTTGGAAATACACACCTGTACAAGTTGCAGCTTGGCCGGTGATCTCACAAGAGCAACCGCATTATCTTGTGACAGTATCAAATGCCTAAGCAATCAGTAACACAATTAACTCTCCCAGATAACAACCAGCAAACAACCCTAACATAAGAAACAGTGAAAGCGGCTTTCAAAGCCATATTGATTCAGATCCAGAACTCCCAGCTGCTCCGAAACCAGGTGCTGGGCAGTGCAGGAAGCTTCCACCTAACTAGACTTCTCCAGGACCAAAGTCTTCAATCATGAGTTTGCATGAGGGAGACAGAGGAATAATGAATACCATGCCTGAAGGCAGAGCTAGCACACCACAAAGCACCAAGAGCTACTCTTGCTGCGAGTTACAGTGTTCTAATCTTATCAATCACTATTAAAAATATTAAGATTTCCTCAGTTATCTTAAGATAGCTGTGAAAAGGATTAAATAGTTACGGTTCAAAAGTAGATCCATACAGACATAGTTGAATGGGTATTTCAGATTTAATAGCTTAAAGTAATTAAGTGCATGGTTGTTTAACACGTTCACACAGAAGAATTCCAAAAGAGCTACAGAGTTACTATTAATAATAACAATAATAATAAAAAAAACCTCAAAAGACCCAAGAAAAGGAAACACTTTCCCAGAAAGCATTGAGACAAACGAGTCAATGAAGCAAAAAGACAGTAAAGTCCTTTCAGAGGAACAGCTTCATAAGGCAAGACTCTTGCACCAGGAGTGATGTACATGATGAATAAATAACCTAAGGGTTTGATAAAGACCCCCAAGACTATTTGCATGTATTCCTAAAAAGCTTGTCAGAGAGTGTTGTTTTGGTTACGAATCTGGGTTCTATAAAACTGTGGGGGAAAAGGGAGCATAAAAGCACTCAAAAATTACTGTGTAAGGAAGAAAACACAATAGGTAATGAAGAATCAAGATGGGTGGGAAGGAGTTGGTTTTGAGGGTACATGGGGAGCGTCTCTGGTTTTTAGGCAATATTTTCATACACCTCGAGTAAAGCAACTTTTGCAATGCTTCTTTTTGAAGATATAACTAATTGCTACTAGTAGATAGTACTTGTTGCAGTACTGCTAACCTTTATTTTCTCAGGTTAGTACATGATAAAGATTTCTGAGCCAGCAGTTGCACAGCACTGCCTGACAGCATGAGCAATAAGATTTAGGAAACCAGCTTTTGGAAATGGCTTGAGTCTACACAGGTGAGCAGAACAGGTAAATTGGATTAACTAACTAAAGCTAATGTTGCTAACAACATTCATAGGAAGAGGGGCATAGGCTTTATCATGTCCTAGCAACAATAACAAAAAAAAAAAAAATCACAAATATACCCAAGACTTCTGGAATTTAAGCTCATTATTAAAGCTCACTAAAGCCCACATTGCTTCACCCTCTGTGGCAGTATCTTCATCTTACTAGCACTATTAGACATCTTACTTGGGTACTTATATATTAAGCTGGGTTGCCTGGAACTTGGCAAAACTGTTCTTAGATATAACATGGCAATCCCTGTGATGTGGCTCCTATCTGGCCTGGAAACTGAACTCCCATTTCTGGGCTGATGGGGAAGGGATGAGGAGAGAAGACTGTTTTTTGCCACTGACATAACAGCATTCTCTTGACATTTAAATAAGTTATTTTGAAGGATAATACAAATCCCAAATACTTCAGATTACCACAGGAGTTTCTTAAATCGTTTCAGTTAAGGTATTACTTGTCATGCTGAGCTGCAATCAAAGCAACATACAGCTTCAAGTAATGTAAAGTTTCAGAAATGACTATGTGAGCTCTTCTTTCATAAAAAGATGACAGTTTTCTCTGGACCGATGAACTTAAAACTCATTTTATCCATAATTTCACCATTCTACAGCCAAAGCTACTTTTTATTTACAATGGCCTAGATTATGAAATATTTCACTCTGCAACTGAAAGCCAGTTTGCTGACCAGAGTTAACAGTGAACACATAGCTATTCACGGAAATCGGAAAATAAGCTCCCCTGAGGAGTGAACTTCATTCCTCCCGCCCATCAACTCCCCCTCCCCTGGGGGATCTTAGCCTAGCTGGGAATTATCAACATTAGGAATTTATTCTTAGTCACGTCTGGATGTTCTGTTCTCACTGAAGTCAAGGCTGAAACTTGTTTTGCAAAGCCTGCAAGAAAACATGTCAGTTCTATCAATGAGAGCAAGCACATTTCATAATATATCTGCTCTGTGCTTCCCAGCATTAAACCAAGGAAGGCAAGAGATGTCTTACCCACCAAGGCTCAGTCTTTTGTGTGGCAGGATTTGCAAGCATGCCTTCCAATTTCAGCTGTGACACCTGCAAGGGCTTCCAAAACAATTCCACATATTTCTATGCGGTAGATATTGGTACACTTCAGGGAGGGATAATAGATTAATAGCATAAATGAATAACAGCATAATAATAGCATAAACAGATTAAATAGCACTTCAAGGTTTATCCCAAACATGACAGAAATATGCAACATATTAGATTTACTATTCTCTAGGTAGTTGTTAAACCATTTGACATAGTCCCAGGTGCTGTAGTTCCTATTTGTTCACAAGCTGAAGCACAGGATACAATTTGGCTCATTTCTGTGTTTTTGCTCTCAGAAAAACTTAAGATCTTACATAAATTAGGTAACTTCAAAACATGGTTTTGAGAGAATGAAGCGGTGTAACAGATTCATAGTTTATCAAGAGAATTTTATTAGAACCATAAAAATTGAAAAATTAATATGGATAATCAGCTAGAAGCAAAATCTGAAAAACACACAATTCATTTGAGAAGCCCAGTTAAATTCATAGACCAAGATGGAGTTTAGTTCATAGGGATTTCCATGAACAGAAATGAGTAAAACTGAATATACTAACATCTACATATTCTCAGATGAACAGAAGCTAAGTAGAAATCTTTTTTTGCTTGGGGTTTTGTTGGGTTTTTTTTTTTGTTGTTTGTTTGTTTGTTTTTTTTTAAGCAGAGAGGACCAATATAAGAGGGTTATGATGCACTGGAGTAAGCAATGACAAAATTACAAGTGAAAGTAACAGAGAAGCATAAGAACAGACATGTTTGCTCCCAAATCCAGTACTTAGCATGTAAATAATTTCAAAGTGATATATGAGAGCAGCTTTCTGCTGCACTGCAACCTGCCTAGTTGAGGCTGCTCTCCACAGACACTTCAACCTACAACCCACAAAGAAATTTTCACATCCTGTTTCCCTTCATGGGAACACTGGGAAAGACAAGGTCATGGATGTTCAACCTAATATCATACTAAAAGTACTGCACTTCTGAAGAGTCTACAAGGTGATGTAAAAGGAGCTTCTGCTGACTACTACATAAGACAGCTAACTTGTGTTTCACATTGGGTAGAGCAGAGATTTCCATTTTTCTGAATTTGATCTGTGCCCTTATTTTTTCAACATGCTTCCTCTCCCAAAGCAGCAAGGAAGTCTGACTGGATCCATCTTATGCCAAGGTCCTTATGCTTATCACAATCCTTGTTCAGCTTGACTGCTTCAAAGATGCATTGCATATAAATGTCAATTTAAATAATTTGGAATTGCTCACCAGCATGTAACATTTGAGAAACTATTACTTTCCATGAGTAGCAGCTTCATCATGACTATTAGCCTGATTTATTTAGATGCCTATTCTGAGACTGACCATAGTCGACAAGGATTCTAGAAGGACACAGAGTTGCTGCAAGGAAATTTTAAGGTTCAATAGCATTTTTTTTAAACATATAGTAAAAAATGCTACCAAATGGCAAGTTTAAACCTTGTGCCTTCATTTTGTATTAAAATTATTCATAGACTCATAGAACACTTTGGGTCAGAAGGGATCTTAAAGAGCATCTAGTTCTAACACCCCTGACATGGGCAGGGACACCTCCCACTAGACCTGTTTGCTCAAGGCCCCATCCAACCTGGTCTCCATCCAGCGTTGGGGCATCCACAACCTCCCTTGGCAACCTTCTCCAGTGACTCAGCACCCTCACAGTGAAGAACTTCTTCCTTACATCAAATCTGAATCTCCCCTCCCCCAGTTTAAAGCCATTAACCCTCATCCTATTACTATAAGCCCTCACAAAAAGTCCCTCCCCAGCTTTCTTGTAGGCCCCCTTCAGATACTGGAAGGCTTTTAGTCTTTCCCAAACTG
>JAVSBS010001379.1:11498-29601 GCA_033124195.1 Coracias cyanogaster
ATAAGCCCTCACAAAAAGTCCCTCCCCAGCTTTCTTGTAGGCCCCCTTCAGATACTGGAAGGCTGCAATGAGGTCTCCCTGGAGTCTTCTCTTGTCCAGGCTGAACAATTCCAGCTCTCCCAGCCTGTCCTCATAGGAGAGGTGTTCAATGAATCTCTCCCACTGTAAGAAAGAGATTCAAAGATGAGCACTCATCACTTCTGGAAATCAGTCATTTGTTTAAGTGGTTAAACAGGTAAGCAGGAAGCTAAGGCGGCACTTCAAAAAGACATCTTAGGTAACAGTAGTTAAATGTCATGTAACAACATGCTAGTACTATACCGAGTGTTCTTAAGGTGAAATATAGGATTTAAGATACACAAGGCTCATTTCCAATGTAAATATCTGAATACTGTAAGATTCAGATATTGGTGAAGAAAGATAGGCAGTGATAGTATTTTATTAATTTTTTCTGTACCTATCAGCATAGGCAAAAAAAATAAAGATAAAATTGAGGTCATACTGCTGTAATAAACACTCTACCAGAAATAAAAAAGGCAGAGTCATCTCTGCAGGCAACTTTTCCAAGAGTCCTGTATTGTCTCTATATAGCTACGCCAACTGCCTGCCATACATTTCTAAGCGGTTAAGAATTGTTCATGATGCACAAGCTCCATAAATAGCCTCACCTCAATAAAACCTAAGGGATGCACATCCGGCACTCAGAAATAACAATTTCCCCCTAAACTTAAGATTACGTCCTATTTCATAGTCTACAAATTTACAGTAAAACAGTTATTACTAATTCTTCTAAGAAAAAAATTGTATAATTTTACCTAGTTTATGGAATAGCCTACAATTTTATCCAGCAAAAAAGATATATGGGTAGTTGGAAGAATATTTATGTCCTACAGAAGGATTTAAAAAGAGCACCTTTATTTGCTTTATAGTGATGACGAAGCAGCTTCAGAACTAACAAGAATCTTCGAATGAAAAGAAGCCGTGGACAACAGAAGGACATACTTGAGGGAGGAAGTGATAACCCACTGCTTTTTATTAATGTTCTTCAAAGTTCTGTTTTTTCAGGGTTTTATTTACCATGCTTTCCAAGGAGAAAGAATGGTCCTGCAGCATAGCAGCTGTCAAATCCTGAGGCCTGATATTCTGGTAAGAACAGAGTATATGCTAGTTAAATCTTTACGCATCACTTATGACGTTAAAATATAGAAGAATACAGCACTTCGGATTCTGCAGTTCTTGGCAGGAACCTACTTGGAAGCTGAACTCATGGTTCATGCAGCTAACAGTTCAGTAATAGAGACATAAGCAGGAAAAGCACAAAATAAAGAACTGGTCCTCTCAAACCTAGCAGAGTTTTGCCTTCAGAGCAAGGCCTGGTATTTTAAGGCATGAAATTAAATTTGAGGAAGACATGAAAGAGGAAGCAACTCCAGCTGCTAAAAGCACACTCACACTTGCTGGCAACCCTGAGATTCCCAAGCAGCTATGACAACCACAGTGGACAAAACAGTGTGTTTCTTATCCCATAATTATACTCAGTACAATTTAAAACCTTCAAATATAGAAGAGGAATCCCAAGCGGTGACAAGAGGAGAGATGGAATGCCTACCAGGAGGGGACAACCCATAAATGGTTGGTCCTGAGAAGGGTTCATTTGTGCAGCTAGGAAGGAAGAGATGTACCTGGATGCTGAGATGCCCAAGAGCTTCCCCACCATCACCTCCCCATTATTTTAAGATATCTCACAAAACATGTTTAATCCTGATTATTTAACACAAAGCTGAATACGAATATGATTGCAAGCATTGGTATGTTTCTACAAGGCTTAGATGGATGCTCAGACCCACAGAAGGTAAGAATGTACTTCCACATACTGATTTACAAAAATTGTCAAGTTTTGCCACTCCAGCTTTACCCAGTGCCTTCACAGGCTTCCCGAGCAGGCTTCCCCCAAATACGAAGTAAGAACACCAGCTATGAAACTTGGCAGCTGCTGCCTGTAAACTGTCTGAACTGGAGTTTCAGAGCTCCTCAGTCCCTAGATAGTATCTAACAGACTGAACAAGGGAAGGAGCTGCTCTTTATAATACAACAGGTCCCTTCATCACATTAAGAACAAGACCGTATTTATATAATTTCAACGCTTATCTGAACACCACCCTGCATTATCTAGCAAAACACACATTATGCTTTCATGATAAAATACCTTGTGCTAAGGCAGCCTTACCTTTCTATGAGGACATGAACATGTACCCTGAGCCCCATTACAAGCACCACAGAAAGAGCCAATTTTGTGTTTATGTACTCAGCTTTGGATTTTATCAGCAGTCAGGTAAAGCCTCTGCACACCCACAAATGTGAGAAGCCAAATGTTTTTAGACAGTTGCTGCTTGAACAGTATATTAACACAAAAACAGTACATAATTTGATTAATTTTAAGTCCTGCATTTCCTTTGCTAGCCTAAGATCACAAGGAGGACAAAACAGATGTAATGATGACAGAAACAGCTCAAGAAAAAAAAAGAAAAAAGGGATCCCATGCTTGGTTGAGGTTTGCTTGGGTCTGTTTTTGGAGTTTGTTTTTCTTTGGTTGATTGGTTTTTTTCCCTTTACTGAATGAAAGTTGCAGAATGAGTACAAATCTTTCATGTTTTCTCCTGAAAAGTTAAATTTCCTCAACTTCAATACCTTCCAGTATTGCAACCTTGTGCCAGCTGCAGTCAGCTACAGTTATCAGAGGACCTACAAAATCAGTTTGTAGGGCTGAAAGAAATCCTGCATCCAGGGAAAAAGGACGCATCAAAACTATGATCTCAAGTTTACCTTTCAAAGTAGATACTTCTAACTACTCTTCCCTCTCCAAAAGGCCACACTGAGGTTTAAGAGCTCACAAGCCCCACTCAGCTACTGAAAAAAAAAAAAAAAAAAAAAAGGATGGTGTTTTAGGTGTAGATGGCAAGGTTTTGGTAGCAGGGCCAGCCTCTGTGAGGAGAGGCCAGGGCTGCCTCGTGCTGGACACATCTTGTTCCACCTGGCTTTAATGGAGCCACCACAGGGCACAGCTGAGCCCCACAGCCACAATGGCAGCACTTCAGAGAGAATAAGGACAGACAGAAAAAATGCCACACAAGCAGAGCAAGGCAGAAAATGGGAGAAACAGCCCTGCAGACACCAAGATAAGAGTAGAAGGAGGTGCACCATGGTGGAGCAGAGACATTCTCCTGCAGTCCCTGGAGGGGAGCACTGCGGAGCAGGCTCTCCTGATGGGAGCTGCTGCCCACGGGGGACCCATGAGGAGCAGCGGAACAGTGCGAGAAGGAAGGAGGGGTAGAGAGGAGCTGTTATGGACTGACCCCAACCCCGATTCCTCATCCCCTTGAACTGCCTGGGGGTGGAGGAAGGAGAGGAGTTGCGAATGAAGGAGTGAAGTTGAGTTTCGAAAAAAGGAGTGAGTAGGGGGCAGGTGTTCTATTTGTCTTTGTTTCTCAACTACGAAAAATATTTTAATTGGCAACAAATTAAATTAATGTTCCCCAGGCTAAGTCTGTTTTGCCCATGATGGGAACGGGTAAGCAATCTCCTTATATTTGCCTTAATCCACATGCTTTTCCATCCTTTTTTTTGCCTCCGTCCTGTTGGGGTGCGGGTGTGAGTGAGCAGCTGGGTGGGTGTCTGGCTGCTGCCCAAAGTTAAACTGACATAGACAGTTAAAAAACCAGAGACACGATTTTCATTACTATCCACATGCTACTAAACAAGCCTTTTTTTTTTTTCCTCTTCAAACACAGCCTGTTTTTACACCTGAACTTTTCAGACTGTTTCACAGCATGGTGTGGATGACCAATGCAGTAAGTCATTGAACTGAAGATCCAATACAAGCCCCACCACATGCCTTTGCTACTGATGGCCAACAGACACACTGCGGGGGTGGACTTCATACATTAATGCAGAAAATTCACACTTGGCAACCACTAATCCTGCCTCCATGCCTGCTGCTTGGAGCAGCATCTCAGTTCCAGGCCTCAAGGTGCACACCTCTGCTTTATTTTTAGTCTAACTTGAGATTTTTGTATCTTAACCTTTCCATTTTACACCAACAGCCACATTCAGCTCAGTGTCTTAGATAACAGAGGCGTGGCCATGAGGCTACATTGTCCATCCTCATTCCTGTTGTTTTGCTATAGTCTCAGGCTTCAGTGAGCACCCTCTGCAAGTGCTTTTAATTTTAAAAGCAAAAGCTACTATAGTATTCCTCATTTTAACCCGAGGGGAAAAAAAAAAAAAGTTGTTGAATACAGTATTCATTATATTTACAAGTACAATTTCACTTTTTTGGCAGATCTCTCAAGTAAGTTTGCTAGGAAAAGGTTAAAGTTACAATACTGAATTTGTTAGAGTCTTACTGCTTAGGGGAAAAAGAAGAACTTGTTTTCTGTGACACTCAAGAATGAAATGAAAAATTAAGACCTCTGCTCTTTCTGGCAGTAAACTCTCCCCTGCCCCAGCAGGTCTCTTGAGAAAGGACAGAGAGTCTTCCTGACCTGAAATCCACCTGCAAGATCATAGTTTCACATGGCTACACAGATTCATCTGGTCTGATGGACGCAGTAAGATTTCTATAAAGTAATTGCATAGGCCATGCAGTAGGAAAAAAAAACAACCAGATTTTTTCTTTTCGCATGAGAATTAGTACCACTTGTGATAAAGCTTTTTCTGTATCAGAATATTTTAATCACAGTACCTTAACTATAAGGTCAAAAGGCAGTGGGTAAGTTTGTTTGAAGTTGGTTACTTTTTCTCACCTAAGCCCTGACAGCTGAAGTAGCTCATTTGTTCCTGGGACAGATTACTGGGTTCCCCGCCCCGCCGTACTTCTGTCCTACACACTTCACTAGGAAGCTAGAGGGGAAATGCTCTTCATTTTACTTGCTAGCAGTGGAAGGGAGGAGCAAACACAAACCAGTTTGTTCAAATGCTGGACTCTCCCACTAGTTTATCCTTTAAACAAACAAACAATATCTTTGCTGTAGTATGACAGAAAAATGCAGTGCAAGTATTTTGGAGTTTGTTACAGTCTAAGTTTAAAAGCTTCTCTACTTCCATCTGACTTATTAAAAAGAAACAAACAAACAATACAAAACCAAACAAAACAACAAAAAAGGCCAAGTTTTTGTTAGAGCTTTACTGCATCATGTAACCTGTAGTGAGTAAGTTAAATCTGCACATTTCTCCCCTCTCTTTATCCAGTAAGAAGGAGGAGAAACTCTCTCTTCCCAGAACTTGAGCCAAATAAACCCCATCTTTCCCAAGAGGAAGACGATGACAGAAGATAAAGCTTTCTTTCCATTTCATCTGTTTCATTTATACACTCAGCTGCACGACTACATTTCCTAAAGCAGGCAGGTTCACAATAGTTCACACGAGGTGACCTAGCACTGTCCACTTAGTGTCTCTGTTAGCCTTTCCGAAGTCGCTCATACTGGCATCATTTGCCTACACGTTCAAGGAATCTGATATGGTTTGGAAGATGCCACCCTCTCATATTTCAGCAACAGGGAAAAGCTACCACCAAACACTTTTCAAAAACAAAACAAGCAAACAAACTCACAAAAGCAGTACTAAGTCTTTATGCACCAAGCAAGTAAAAACACTGCAACCAAGCAACTTGAAGGTGAACTTGGAGAGACAAGATATACAGGCGCTTTACAGAGAATTCTGCTTGGAAACATTTAAAAGCAGGGGCAAGCACTATAAAAAACTTGGTGTGAATTCCATTTTAAAAAGCTCCAGTTTTCTGAAGTAAAACTCAATTTATATCCAAGTTTGTTTTTAGGCATCAAGTTCTATTTCTTCATATTTCAAACAAAACAAAAAAATATTTCAGATACTTCATTCCCTAGTAAAGTTGATTTATATTACTACATAGCACGTAAGTAGCATGAAGAGCACAAGCTGATCTGTGATGGCTGATGAACAACAGACAGGACATCAGCCCATTTACATATGCTACCACTTAATGGAATGGCTTCCTAAATATAGAGCAGAATGCCAAGAAAGCCTGCTCATCTCATCTTGCAAAAAGCCAAGACAAAGCCTTTTTCCTATTCTTTTGCAAAGCCAAAACAAATTCTCCACAGTTCCTCTTTAATAACAGGCTCTTGAGGAACTGTTAAAAAAGCTTCATCTGTTAGGAAGTTTTTTGCCTAACTATAGTTCTTCTGTCCAACTCAGTAGGGCTGGGAAGAGATTCAGTTGCTCTTAAAAGCTTGTTTTGAGGATTCAGAAACCAGGCAACACATTAGGCAGCATCTGCACATCTTAAACTTTGCTGAAAGCATGGCCAACTTAACCATTCACAATAGTGTTCCTACTACTCACATTCTGGTAAACAAGTGCTTGTAGAGACAACCAGGACTTGATACATTCATTTTTCATATACCCTTAGGTTCCTATTAAATTCCAGAGCAGCAAGCAAGGCTGATTTCTGTTTACAAAGCATATTCATTTACCATTTCACAGAATGAAACTATTAAAATAAAGGTGCAGGGTAACAGACCACAAGAATGCTTATTTTTTTGTTTTTGCATAAAACTAGTGTTTGGAAACAGAACTCTGACTGAAATACCTGACTTATTTCTGGTCTTAGACAAGCCCTGTTACTCAGAGGTGTTTGTCTCAGTTACTGCTACCAGGTAGCATCTGAAGTCATTTTCTGGGAGACAGTCAGGAATATGCAGAATGCTGCTCATACACAAGCAGTTGTGTCCCATCCCCAGCGTCATGAGGAATGAAAAGGTTAATACTGAGAAATGACATTCTCAACACATCCTCCTCACTGATGGAGAAAACATGTTCAGTGGCCATTTTTTTGCTAGAAGCTACCTAATGTGCAGCACTTAAATTTTATTGCTTGCTTCAGGTATTTGATCCTCTCAGGGGAAAATAGAGCTCCCCAGTTCCTAGACAGCAAAGGGAGAGAATGTTTGGAAGGAAACACATACTTATTTAGAAAATGGAGTGAAAGACCTTCCTGAGATCTCCACAGCTAATTTAAAGGTGTCCCATCTGCCTTTGTATAGTGTGCTGGTAGGCTTTTCCCAATGGAGTTGTTGCATACACAAGCCATGGGACGGGAAGGAATAATCACAGGTCCCATGTGAAACATCAAGGGCCACACACAGGCACTTTGAGAGCCCCATTTCCTTACTAAAAAAAACAACCCAAACCCCAAAGGTTTCTGAAATTGCATCAGCTCCTTCTTATCTTCGCTATTCTTACAAGCATCTAGGGCCCATGTCTTCCACCAAATTTGATTGCTATCTTACCACCTTACAAGCAACCTCTCTTGTGGAAGGGCGAGGAGGGAGAAGAGAAAGAGAGCAGGCAGCTGTGTAAAGCTGAGACGCCCACACAGAGGAGAACTGTGAAGCACATACTGAAGGCATCTGTTCTGCTCAGCTGGCCAACACACACAGAAGTGTGTGCACAGCAAACATCAGCTGCGGCTGGCATAACACGCTGTTTCTTGCCCACCGGCCAGCTGAGAACATAGGATAAGCTGGAAAGCGAAAAGACTGTTAAAAAACAAACAAACGAACTTGATAAAGTCCCTTATATGAAAGAAGTTCTTATTGTGCATTTTATTTGTGTGTTTTCCTTTTCCTTTTAATTCTGCTGCATCTCAACGGACAATTTCATGTTCATTTTCCAGGAAGCACTGAAGGCCCAGCAGAATCTTCTCAGCTATCCAGCAAATTACAACTTTCTTATCTCTTTTAAGCAGAAGGAAGTAGATCAAACCAAGAAAGTCTGTAACCCATAAAATGGCAGGAGCGTTTGTTCTGCAGCAATCTGGACTTCTCCCATCACTGAAGGAGAAGCTGTATTACAGTTTTACATGAACACTAAGACAGAATTTGTCACTTCAGGCTGAGTGAGGATCACTTTGCTTCACAAGTTCGATGCCTCCTTCCTGCTGCCTCTTAGCCACACACACACTGCAGTATTTTATTGGTTACAGTCATAGCTTTCCAGAGCATTAAGTCAAAAGATTCAAACAGCTGATAAGATCACACAAAGACTGTATTATTCATTATCACCAATACAGTACCAGTGTTGTGTGTTTAAGCTTGACCTGTTCATATTTACACTTTTCAGGATATCATTCCACACCATACACTATTTAAAAACACTGAAATCATTGGACAACACCTCCCTAGCTTAGATACTGCCTCTGAAGCCAAATCAGAGGCATAACACCTGGGCTTTGCAAGAGCAACAAGACAGAGCTGCATCTCCAGCAGGACAGTAGCAAGCCTAACATCTCCATTAGCTTCTCTCACAGTGCATATCCACAGCTTCTATACGTAAAGACTTCATGTTTTCCAAATACATAAGAACTATCCCTCACCTCCTTCCACGGAGTATTTTCAAGGGTGTTATACCACCAAGCTGGAATAACTGCTGTGTGGTTTCCAAGGACTGAAATGATTAAGTGGTTGAATTCATGAAGTGTTACACAACCCCCATGCACAGAAACAATTCCTAAACCTTGGCAGAGACAGCAAGGATTTTGCTGTCCTCTAAGACAATGCCACAGTTACTTAAGCTGCGATCAAGTTCAATGTTAAAAAATAAGAGAAGTTGACTTTTAGGCATATTTGTTTTCAACAAAATGGTGGACTCCAAATAGTACATAAAACACCAATGTAGAAGCACCGTGTTTGCTAGTCAGGGATCTTCAAATCCTAGATAGCTACGTAATACTTAAATACTTAGTCTGGGTCTCATGCTGATTATTTTTGACAAAAAGAACAAAAGCAATTCATGCATACAGTATTTCTGTGACTGTTAATCAAAACACAACTTTCTCATGTTTTAGGCAAGACTATTTATTATGAGTAAACAGACTGGATTAATAATTCAGTGGGTGGTGAATAGAAGATGGAGTGGAATTTTATTACTACATGTAAACAAGGTACAGTACCCATCTGATATAGGGGATGGAACTTCAACCTGTAGCTGAATCCCACCCCGCCCTGTCACATCCCCAAATAGCTTTCTGGTTTTCCCCCCTGAAATGAGTCCGAGTGAAGAACTGGAACTCCCACAGCAGAAGCACTTAGATTGCATAGTGCCTTTCATCTTGCCAACATCTCATCAGGCACCAGCACTCCAGCTCCACAGACCAAATTTACTAGACCATCACCAACTATAATGGCAATTTGAACATCTCTGTTAAGCTCAGGTGTAGGTGTTTCTGGGTGAATGGACTCAAGATCATGAAACACCAACTGAGCTAGAATCCACTAACTCAGTTAATTTTAACATCTCTCCATCCACCAATCCAAAGGTTACTACCTAAGTATCCCACACTAAGCAAGAGTCCCTTTGAAGACAAGTAAACAAAGCTTATCTTCTTGTTGCCTGCTATTTGCCAGTTTAAGTATCTATAATAAAATTTTTTAAAAATCCAGTCTGGCTTCCACTGAAGTAATTGGAAAGACTCACTAAAAATGAGTGCCACATCATAACCAAGTTCACTTAACCCAAACTTATTTCAAATTATATCAAACAGATTAAAGCTTTTATCACTTCATCTTTGTTAGGTACTTACCATTCTTTTCCTATTTTTTTCCTATTACATTTCTCTTGCTGCCTTGTGCAAGTCAAAAATCAATTCCTACTTTAAAGGAACTTTTTCCTCCTAAAGCAAATCCTTCACAAACTCCTCAGTTATATAGTTTAAAAAATGTACTAAGGCAACAGTGGCATTTCCTAATATCCATTACTTAATTATGTGAACTTATGTACTTGAAATTTTGGCTTCTATTCAGAATTTAACCTTCTTCTCTAGGGAAGACATTGGTTTTCATTTAATAAAAGAAAAGAAAAATAAAAAAGCCTTCACACCTTACCTTTATATTACACTATTAACCAAAAGGTATTTTAACCCTCTAGCATGGCTAAATGAGCAACTGCTATCTGAGCTGCTTATTGGTCAATGGTACAACTGGTTATCATCCAAAGCATAAACACCCAGGAAGGCAGGACATTTCCTACTGCATTCTGCATTACTGGACAGATGAATTTCAAAGGCTTCCACTTGAGCCTTTGGTAATAAGTGCACTCTAATAGAAAGAGAGTCACATATCTATATCATAGTAAGCATAACAGCTTTCTGCCCTACCACCTCCACTACACCCTCCTGAGGTC
The DNA here is from genome assembly GCA_033124195.1 of Coracias cyanogaster. Taxonomy (NCBI): domain Eukaryota; kingdom Metazoa; phylum Chordata; class Aves; order Coraciiformes; family Coraciidae; genus Coracias; species Coracias cyanogaster. Next base: position 21,714 of record JAVSBS010001379.1, read on the forward strand.
ATTAAGAACTAGTTTCCTTCTTAATGCATAAGCCTGAAAAGAAGTGTGGATTTCAGAGGGAGCAGTGTCCCTGCTACCAGCTCTGGATCCTTTATGATGAGAGTTCATGGTCAGCAGAATAAATCCTAAGGGGGCTTGAGCTAACTGTGTCTAGCAAGCCAGGGATCCTCAGGGAGTCCCACTACAAAGCTCTAGTGAGTAGCTACAGTATCAGCTGATGCGCCTTTACTGAACAAATATCACACTGGCAGCTGTGGGAGCTGCAGAAAGCCCTTCCAGCCCCTCTCTTACAGCAGGGAGTCTCTAGCTTCCAAAAAATCCTTGCTCAAGTTTCAGACATTAATAAATGTTTTGCTGATGACCCTTGTTCACAGAAAGCAAGTAAACATACTTTAAAATCAGTCCGAGATACAGACTCCCTTTTGTGCACATAATGGTTCTGCTATGTCCAAATGGTTAACTTTGAGCAATAATACTTATTAAGAAAAATGAAATTTAAGGAGTCTGCCAGAGGCTCTTTATGACAGATCCTAATTAGCAGACCAGCTTCACCAAAACTGTGCCTTGCATTGACAGTTTTCTATGAAAGCATATGAACTTTCAGAAAACAGTATAGTCTATTGTACAAGTAATTAGCTTGTAAGTTGAAGGACAAAAAAAAAAAAAAAGAACTATCTACAAAGTTGTTAGTTGTACAAGTAAATTCTCCTTTACCCTTCCACCACCCTAAGACTCTGTAGGAAGTCAACTTTTCCATTCAATTAATAGTGATGATGAAGTTATCCCTACAAAGAAGGCAGTTTTTGCACTCCATAGTTAATTTCTCCGATTCAGTACTCCTGCTTGAAGAAGAATCTTAATTCTATTATTTCAGCCCTTCCAGGTTGTTGGGTTGGTTTTTTTTCTTATTTTAGACAAAGCAAAGGGTATCAGAGCTGAAAAGAGAAACTCAAATACTGAAATTCAAGAGTTCTGCAAAGGAGAAACCCTTGCCAATGGCATCTATTGTCTCTTTCAACTGATTCTGTCTGAGAACTACCAGAGCATGGAAAGTTGGGGTCTTTTTATCTAAACTTGGAGGAGAAGAGAGAAAAATAAAAAAGCTCTGTACCTGTGCTCAAATCATACAAAGGACCTTGTTCTAGCTAGCTTGTAGGAGACATCATCTTTGGCAATTTTACTTCTGACAAGAAAAACTGTGTGGGAGAAATGATGTAAATGAGGTCACAGAGGATCATCTGCAAATGGTGACAGTGAAGTAACCTGTAAGAAAGAACATGTTTGCTGGAAGCTGCGTGGCATTGTGAGGGTAACCTGAACATCTTCCAATGCCATCATTGGAGCTACACTTGATCAGTTGATTCTTTGCTCACATGTGCCATTATCAAATTATTTCATCAAATGTAACACCACTTGTACTAGCTTGAACTGTCCCCTCCCCTGCTTTTTTCTCCTTCCGCCCCCATCTGTCAACTGAAAGATATTATCCAAGAAATTACTATAGCTATGGAGACAGCTCAGTTGCAAAGGAGAAACAGCTGGATAATAGTGAAGAACTAACTTCAGCCTTAAACGAGAAGAATGCTTTCAGAGTTAAATCTTTAAACAGCTGTAGACCTTTTAGATGACAGCCTTTCATTAAATATTATGGCAGAAGTCAAAAGATATTTTCAGGAAGCCTGCAAAAATTAGTAAGAGATTTTGGTCTCAGCGACAAAGGAAGAAAAGCAGCAGCTAGAATTTTTCCAGTTCTCTGGGGAAAGCTTCACAAGCAGTCGTTAAGATCTGTTCTTTACTGGGAGCCCATTCTGATGCTGTGGCAGAAGTTGCTCCTTACACCTCCTACTTAAAGGGCCAATAAAACAGACTAAGAACATACCATTTCAGCCATGCCTCCCACAACAGAAAACCCCTTTATTTTAGTCACAAGTGCCAATTATCACACTATTAAATATTCCAAAAGATGCCATGATTTCCTCCCAAACTAAGATCTGCTAGAACAGCAGCATTCTGCTTCTGGTATGTAGGCAGACATTACCTGGCAGCACATAAGCACCTGGACTTTGTTCTTGAAAATGGTAATGAGTCAAGGAAATAACTATCTTGCAGTATTCTAAAATGTTATTGCTACATCAGTGATTCAGTCTGACAGTCTCTCCAAAACCATCAACACAAACAGAAGAGGTCTTGTGCATTGGGTAAACGTGCTGGCAAAGGTATTTAACACTGTTCCCACCACAAAATGCAAACTAAATGAATGCACCCAGAACAAGAAGTGTTTTCAGATGGACTGAGACCAGGCAAATTTATTCTTGGGGGTGGAGCATTTCTTCTCAGGCAGATGACTCAGGCTAACAACTTGCCCAAATCCTAGTATTTGGAACCAGTAAGTCAGAGCAAGATGTCATCATCTAGTGGATCCTTTTAAAATCCTTCAAAATGATCCCACTACCTGAAAGAAAGCACACAACCACTCTAAAAGGAAGGGACAATTTCTGGAATAAACATTGAAATAAATGCTTGAGACACTCAAGAGATCACATTAGAAAGCTTATTGCATGAGAAGTTTTATTATGGATCAACTCCTAATAAAGTGATCCCTCTCTAACTAGGACCCATGCCCCTTTGAATCCAACTCTGTTACCAAAGAGGCTCATTATCTTAATGAAAGTGAGACTTCTATATTTTTAATGATAATCGGAAGTCAGAATACACTTCTGCACCACAGTTATCAGGCAACTGCCATTTTTGCAGCTGCTAAACAACTGCATCAATCCACTCAAGCAAAGCCCCACAATGATCGTACATGCTCCCTTTCCGCCTGGCATCTCCCACGGCTGGTTGTGCTGACACGCTTCACCCCAGCTGCGTGGCAGAGCGGGAGATGCTGTACTCATGCTCTGAGTAAAGCACAGCTATGGCAAAGCTACTGTGGAGCTGCCAGCACTTGAGCACTTCTCCCTGCTGCAAAGCAGACAGGTCTGAACAAGAGCTGGAATGCATCTTATGCTCTGACCTGCACTTCTCACAGTCCCAGGGCTGGCACTCTAATGGATAAGAGCTTGGGTTTTGCAGAGATGTACTTAAAAGCGGCACTTACTCAGTGTGAAGATCCTAGGTGCTCACCTCTGCACAGCCAGCAACAGGGCAGGTCTCCAGCATGGAAGACTGGGAAGACAGACTATGCACAGAGGGAGAAATAAGGGAAGTGCACTTACATGTCTTCCCAAAGATATGAAAGTCTCATCATCTTTCATAGAGACAAGGATGCACCTAAGCCTAAAAAGCTTCAATTTACCTTCCCAAATGGAAAGAACTAGATTGCTCTAACTGGGAGCAGGGGAGACATCATCCTGTTCTCTCCTCAGAAACATCTTAGTTTCTCAAATGATCTTCTTCATCCCTTGAAGTCAAAAGGATCTTCACTTGAAGTTTAATAAAAACTCTTTGTCTTCGGAAGTGATGTTGCTGTTTCTAAGCATGGTTTGCGGTTAAAACACTGAGTAGAGGGGTATAGGAAGGAAGAAGATACTCTGTGCTTTAGTTACTCTTACTAGGAAGAAACTTAAGGAAAATACCCTGTATCATCTTTTCCCTTGAAACATATACACGCTCCAAAGCAGAGACTAGCACCACAGAATGCTAAAAAAGCCTGATCGGACCACACAGTACATATGTATCACCCAGGTTTATACCACCAGTCATTCAACAGGGAACTTAAAGTTCATATTGTCATAATTTACCAGTCATACAAATTAATACCCTATAAATTAATCCCTTTGGGGCTGGGAGAATAAAAAACACATCCTTTAAGGATCACATTTTGCATGTGCAGGGTAACTCAATACCACACACAGAGTGAAAAGAACGATGCACACCAGCCTGAAACCACTGCTAACATTCACCAACAAAAATTCCCTTCCAGGTCCAGAGCATTGCCAGCATTTTGGAGCTTTGTTACACAATGGCAAGAACTGCTTCAGCTCCCACTGTGCGCAGATTTTCTCTGCTAGCAATTGTTAAAGACTGTTTTTCCCACTGTGTTATGGAACAATAGAAATGATAAATGTACCCAAGAGCAGTATGTGAGTCAAAGATTTTTGATATCAAGTGCTGGTGTTTGGCATGAGATGAACTAAGTTCTGTTACGTTACAGACAGCTCCCCTCTGCCAAAACCTAACCTCATTTTTCCAGAGGGGAAAAAGAAAAAAATAATAATAATTAAAAAAAAAAAAATCAAACCACTCAACATAAGTAAAAACATTTTTAGGGAGGTTATCCATTTAAAAAGATATGGCTAGTCCCATTATTTGTTAGGTATTGGCAGTAAAACGAATAAAACTAAACCCAGACACATTTGATGTAGTGCTGTGGGAAACCGACCCACAGCACTGTCTGGACGCCTGTGCGATCGACCACGACAAGTGCTTAGAAAAAACTCAGTAGCATTGAAGACTTTAGTTTTACCCATAACTTGCCTCTTCTTGTACAGAGCAGTAACACCAACAGTCACTACCGTGCTTGGGTCCACTTTCTTTTTAATCAAGGTTGTTTGTTTATTCAGCCATTACGAAGTGGGTGAAAGTACGGTTTTGCTTAGGTACGCTCTGGTCACCACCAGCTCTCCCCCAGGAATCATTGTTCACAACCACAAAATTGGCTTATCTTAATATTTCAGTATATTCTCCTATTTGTACTGAACATCCTTTTTATCAAAAGGTACACATACCATGGGGTTCTTTGAAGCACTTCAAAGCTTCCCTTCTTGAAAGCAGCTACACAAGCACATACCCAGCCACAGCTCACCACTGTGAGCAGCGGCTTCAGGCGCCTCTTTCTTTTCATGCTTCCCTTCCCACAGCATGGGAAATGTCCTGTGAGCCCGGACATCACACATCCAGCTCCAGAAATGGATGGATAGGGTGGACAGGACCCACCTCACAGGAGTAATGGCACAAGGATGTTGCAGCAGGAGAGGTCACAGGATCAGCGCTCTGCTTTAGGAGGATGCTCAGGGGCAAGGTGGGAGAGTGGGGAAGGCAGGAAAGAACATTTTTCTGCAAAGGTGATATATAGCTATGTAATTCTTCATTGCATTAATGATAAATGCAGGCATTTGAGTAGTGAAATACTAAATACACACAGCTTCTCGGAAGTGGATACAGAGCACGAGGTGCACAAGTGCAGAAAGCATTTCAACTAAGGTTTTATCATTTTTTATAAATGAGATGGTATAACTGGGGGACTGAAACCCTTCAGCCTTCTGTAACACGTTACAGAAGCCAAGTTAGACCTAAGCATTTATTTGTACTGACTACATGCTCTTTCAGTGCTTTTTAGCACTAAGGTTTTAAAGCTGGGAATGTGGAAGTTCAGCATGCATTTTATATGCACACTGCTTAAGACACTCTGAATATTACAAAGGAACAGACATAAAATTTTAAAAAGCTATCTCCTGCCTTACTGGAGATACAATCCTCACAGGTCAATTGAAAAACAGAATGGATTGATATAGGATTGTAAGGAGGGAATAAGACTTTGTTTCTTGGTAAAGTTTTACAACATATCTTCAAGACTGCAGAAATTACACAGAACAATGCAAAGATCATTCTTTAAACACACTGATGTAGATTTTTTCCTTACAGACCATTTCAACTCTTCCTGCAATAACAATCTTTCTATCCCCTTTATCTCTTCTATCACTGCCCTAGTGCAGGTAGTGCAAGCACCTTATGAGTTTCACCTCTTAAACCCTAAGCTTGTGAATGAAATACTTCTATTTACATTTCTTTAAATGGAAATTGCTGGAAGAGTGAAAGGAGGTCATCAGTGCAGTCAATGTAATAGATACAGTTGAGGTTAAAATACTAAATCCTTAGGAAGCTTGTGGCTCTAATTGTGGTGTACCAGATTACATTTAGCAGAAGCATACATCCAGGAACTTTGTGTTTGTGCAAGCGTCACACGCACTCTTAATCACCAAAGTGGCCTGAACCACCTCTGCTGTTCAATGCATTCAAATGGAGGAATAAGCAGCAGGGCAAGATGCGTAATTTGCAACTTTAACAAAGTGAAGGAGACAAAGATAAATGTAAATGTTTTAAGAAACAACATATGGTTTAGCTGATTCTTCCTCCCATTCCCATTACTAGTCCGTTCTCTGAATCCATGCCTGTAGCTCGTAACCAAGTGCAGTTTACATCAGTATTTGCATAACAGATTCTTAAGATGCATCTTGGTTTCACGGAATTATAGAATCATTCAGGTTGGAAAAGACCCTTGGGATCATCGAGTCCAACCATCAACCCTACTCTACAAAGTTCTCCTTTGTTACTCCTGCAGCACATTGAGCCCCACTTACCTACGTGCTTTGGTAAACTGAAGAAGCCGTAGTATCAGGACAATGCAGCATAAAATCCCTTAAAAACATTTCAAGTACCAATTGTGTTCTACAATTATCAGAGAATGGTTTAGTTCTAAAAGATCTGAAGGCAATACTCAAGTCAGCATTTTGCGTTTACAGTAATTTCATGACCAGTGATGCATACATTCCTTCTTGCAAGCTATGAGTAATGTATCAGAGAACCCAGGAAACAAGTTCCTGGCTGAACAGAACCACAGTGCATGCCTATGTCTGCTACTGGTAGACAATAACCTTTTTTCCAAGTCAGATACTAACAGTTAAAACAAAACAAATAAAAAACCAACAGTCAAACTTTGCTACATACTCACTCAGCAACTATACAGAACAGAAGAACACCAGCACTGTCAGCAACCAAATCCCATAATCCTACTCAAGCACAGATCGTGACTCTGTAGTTTGAGATTTCTTTTTAGTTTGGCATACAAAGTATTTCATCAGCAATATTAAACTGTAATATGAAATTTCACAGATCCTGGCAGAAAAGATTACCATGTTTTTTTCATCATGACGCTTTTAATCTGCAGGCAATTTCACAACCCTATTGTGGAAAGATTTCCTGATACTATTAGGGAAATAATTCTGGCTCTGAAATTCAGAGTCTAGATTTCCCTCATTAATTAAATACAAAGTCAGCTAAATCCAAGTGTCATATAAGTGTTCAATTATCAATTAAGAGAAGTATTGTGTCAAATAAGGAGTTTGCCAAAGAATAATCCAAGTCATTTCCAGCACAACTTTTGTCACACTCCTGCACAATACTGAAAATACTTTATAAATGGATACACACATTTTCTTTAGGAATAGCCAATTCATTTTACCTAAAAGATGCATTCTACTAAATATAAACAATGATTCATAAATGTTCTATTTTGCATCAATTAAATGAACAATTTTTTAATGTCCTTACTTTGCACACAAATGGAAAGGAAATGAGCCATGAAAATGGATGCTGAAACTTCCACATTTATCAGACTGAGGAAGAGGGTCCAGCATCACCTATTTGTTCTCTGCAGAAGCTCCCTCTTCAAGAAGGAAACTGCCTTATCAGTTAAGCCTATTTCATTTACATAGGTGAGCAGACACAATTGCTGTTAGGTGTGTCCAGCTTCCTAACAACTAGTTTCACCTGAAGCTCTCCCCATGCACCCAGAAACTTTTCTGTGATTAATTCAATCATTTGCTTCTCATACTATCAGTCTGAATGGCTACAATGGCCTTTAAGTTCCTCTAGAGAAATCCAGCAGTCAGTCAAAAAGGTCTCCTCATACCATCCCTTAAAAAAAAAACGGTCTTGGTAGTTTACTTCTTCATACCAATTCAATTAGTAGCTTTCTCTTATTCAGTGTGGATAAAAAGCTGGCCAAGTATTTTTTTCTGGTATTCTTAAGGCCATCAAAATAAAATCCCTTGAAAATGCTGTTTGATGCCTTTCAGCCCAAAGCCCCATCCCTGCTCACCTACAC
>JAVSBS010001379.1:29701-51442 GCA_033124195.1 Coracias cyanogaster
TACAAACTCACTTCAAAGCACCCTGTTGGCTCTCAGTAATTTACCAAGTTGGTTTGCTCAAACATGAAACATCAAGCCAAGCACTACCTGCTGCAGGGTTCCCTTATTATAAGGGAAAACAGCAATACCACACCAAATTTGACCCCTTCTCCCCTTGTACCTCCAACACTAACCCTCAACTGCTGCTTTCCACCCTCAGTCACTCCCCTATCCTCCCTTCCGCCAACTCCCAGGACACAATAGAATCACTTCAAACCATGCCATCGTGTCACTCCTGTGGCTGCCAATTCCAGGCTCAAGTTTGAGGCACTCTGAACCACACAAAGCACCTACCTATCCTTGGAGGCTCTGTGACCACTCTGCAAGAGACCTGGATAAAACCCCAAGCAGACTCTGGGCAGCATGGACACAGTCTGTACCATCTGGAGGGAGCCAGCTGAGCAAGCTCAAACACAAGACTCCCATCTGTTCAGTGCTGGAGTCAAGAACCACTTTCCAGCTTTGCTAGGATGTATGTCAGTTCCAGCAGGAAGCTCTTCAAGGGCAAAATCATGTCTTTGCTGATGCTTGCGCAGCTCCACTGCAATGCAGCGCTGTCTCTAGCTGTTAGCTGTGCAAGAGCCACCACGACTGTTAATGCTATCAGCTTCATGGTAATTAGATTAAATCCACCACTCAAAACTGTACTACAACTTCCAGCAAGGCACATGCTGTTCACAATGTCATTATCCTTCAAGGATGCTACAACTAGCAATGCCTTCTTATGCTTCTTGGTATCAGTATGTTTGACACTTACTGTTTTAGCAGTCTTGTTCTCCAGGAATGACAGGACTCCACTATAACATGGAGAAATGGGTTCATAACAGACTGAAGCCCCGCTCCTAACAGAACACCAAAATGTTGCTTTGGTGAGGAGATGCACTCTGTATCACTGATAGAGATATCATTTCAAAAGGTTTTGTTAAATACAAGGCAGACATAGGATTTTCACCATTATCTTCCACATACACTTCAATTTGAAATCTCCAGCATAATGAGTGAAGGTATCAGGCACCTACTCTTTGGATACAAAAGGGTAACAGCCTGTTGCATAACTTGGTGCACTAAACCCTGTCTCTGTACTACAGTGGAATTTTTTTCCTAGCTTCAACTTTGTCTTCTCACATGACTAGGAAAACATCAAATTAGACTCCACCACAGCCCCAAATATTTGGGGAACAGGCCCCACTACCCAAATCAAGCCTCCTTCCCTTTACCTCCTCCATCTTCATAGATCTCTGAAACACTAGTTCCACAACACTGACATCTCAGCTCTACCCAATATAGAAACACTCTTCACAAGCACCTAGCAACCTCCGTATTTAAGCAACTTGTAAATCTATAAAGATACATATGCTATGACTTTCATACTCCTCCTTCGTTTTTTCCTCACCATCATTCAAGCTTTTATCCTGTAAAAATCCAACCAAAAAAAAATAGATGTCCCAACAAGGTACCTATTCTAGTCAGAGTTTCCTATTGAAGAATAAGCTGTTTTAGAATTGCTTTCCAAAGGGACAATTCCAGAATACTTTTGAAGTACAACCCACATGGCATGCTGCTCTAAAGAGCCTACCCTGCCATCATTACCCTAAATGGTTTTACCATCAAGGCAATACCACATAACAGTGTAAGTAGGAAAACAAAGACAAGTAAAGAAAACCAAGAACAAGCCTACAACTAGAGCACAGGTTTTGCATGGGAAGAATAGAAGCTCCAATGCAGCAGATACAAATCATCTCCATGGCTTTAGGACAGCTGCTTTTTGTAGCTTCAGTCCCTCATTATAGCAATAACAATTTAGATGTAAATCCTAAGCACAAAAGCACTAATATTTGCAGATTTATTCTACACAAGAACTTTTGCAATTAACAAAAAATAATCAGGAAATAGACATTTTAAGGAAAAAAGATCCGGCAGTTTGTATAAAAGGGGTTTGTATATAGAGGGGATAAGAGAGAGATAAACACCACTGACATGTTACCAGCGATAAAAGAACTTCTCTGAGGGGAGCAAGGCAAGGGAATGAAACAAGGCATGATACAAGTCAGCTCTGGAGACACTCTAATAAACTATTAGAAACCTCAAAGTAGAATATCTGGATGATAAAACACCTGATAAAACCAAGTAGCTCCTCTGAGTCCTTTCCTTATCTTTTACAACTTTATAAAACCTATGCTTAACTATAACATAAAGGAAAACCAAATATTAAAAACTTACTTTCACAAAAGCTGTACTACTGTATCTATCAATATACTGAAGGATACCATCAATTTCCATTGAAATACATGTAAGAAGTTAACATAGTTAACATAGTTCCTTTTCCTAGGAGTATGCTCAAGTTATATACTCTGTTTCCCCCTCAAGAACATTGGCAACCGAGTGCTAGGGAGATGGGGCCAAGATTTTTCATAGAAAACACTTGAAACCACATTCAAAGGCTTACATAAAATATTTACTACAGGTGATGTTTGCTTAAGGTAGTAATTCAAGAAGTTATTCCATTATTTTCATCTTAAATCCAGAATTTTTCTTTAGATTTTTAGGTACCACAATTAAAACTGAAAACATGATGTTTTACTTCACTGATCTAGAAACTATACAAAATAGAAATACTCATTTTTGTAAGTAAAATTACTTTCAATGTTTGGTAGTTATGAACTAACCAGAAAGTGATGCTCCTGAAGTTTGTCTCAAAATTTATTGATATAAAATGCACTGTTACACTCCTAAATTGAAGCCGAAATAAATTTAACATAATAACGGGAATCTGGTTTAAGGCATCATTAAATTAAGTACACTACCACCTTCTAGTTTAAGACTAAGAGTTTAAGTCTGAGTAATACTTTGCATGTTTTTAAATACTGGTTTTTATGCTATAAGCTTATGGGTCTTCCTGACTTTACTATCGTTTCCAACTGTGTCTTGCTAGTACACTAAAGATGTAAGAACTATTGTGCCTTGGTTGTTCAGTGATACTAATGAATCTTGCTCTTCCTCCAGGGTGATAAGTTTGCTTAACTGGTCTTCTTATATCCTTAGAATATTATATGCCATATATATGTATTACTAAGCTCTCCTTCACCTTAGTTGGTCTTTTGAGCTTTTAAGTGCTTCTAGACAATAAGATAATGAATTAACTTATATTTAAGAAGTCTGAAGAACTTCCTCCTAGAAGTACTCCTAGTGTTCATTTGCTTAAAAAAAAAAAATCTTGCTGCTATTCCTACAGCCCTGCTTGACACGTGTAGCTTATGTGCCACAAAACCTCATGAATTACGACCAAATCTCAACACTTTCTAAAAATCTGCCTATCAAGCTAGAATATTGCTATTTAATTACTAGCAGAGTTGCTGTGCCACACTTGTTAAGAAAACTTAATTTCTCAACAAAATCTAACTCTTGTAAACTCTTACATGGGCGCTTACGTTTTTCCCCACTAAGAGGTACACAATCTTATACTGGTAAGGCCCTTCTCCCATTCTTTATTTCTCAACTTCGTGACCACTGATTTTTGCTACTATAGGATAGATACTATAGTATCCCAATCGAGGTATAGCAGACCAGGAGAAACACTTAAAGCTGAGCCTGGAAAATATGACTAATTTTTTTAAAGTGTATTTTTATTTTCTAGGTATGGATTGACAAATGATGATTTGACAGGATTTATTTCTATAAAGAAAACGCCAAAACTAGTCTCAACTTCTGAAATTTATCAATGATGAAAAATTTATGGGTTACAACAGAAAATACCCCACAATCCTACAAAAATAAACATTGTTTTCTTCGGCTAATTCTAACACTGTTAAGCAAGAGACTGAGGATGATCAAAGTCTTGCTATCTACAGCTTCATGTCCAATGACTTAAAATTGAGGAAGAGTAACTGACAGAGTTGGGGGAAAAAGAAATTTACACTGAAAAAGTTAACTTTTTGTACCTACATGACAGAAGGAAAGCTTTGACAAGAGAGCTCAGATGTTATTACCATATAAAGGTGTTCAACAAAAGTAATTTTTGTTCTATCCTTCTTTCCTAGAAAACAAACGTCAGATCTGTTAAAACTTCAGATCAATCAAAAATACTGTGATAGCTTAGACTGCTTGTTCCTCATTAGATTAGCTTCAAATTGTCTCTGTGGTATTTAGGCAAGAGGAGTGGTGTTTGACTGCTTCATCATATTACGTATTTGACTACAAACATTTTGCATTTTAGGCCGTCTCTTACTTTACAATTATTTTTGTTTGTCCTGAATATTGTTTTACTTTATAACCCCACACCCAGTCATGAGACGTCTTGTTTGACCAGCGTCTTTAAAAGCTATCCCAAATATGCTCTGGACTTTTAATGATCAACTGCAACCATTCACCTTACAGGTATTTACTGGCAAGGATTCCACCACTTTTCAGCCACCACATCAACTATGTGTAGGATCTGTATACAACAAATGTTCCACCTTCACAGTAGTAGGTGTCTGTACTGACAGATTCCATACCTCAAGTCTCAGCTGATTTTCCTACACATGAGGAAGAGAGGAAATAAAACACCCTGATAATCCAAATAAAGCCTGTGTAAAAATGGCAGAGTTTACTTTCTGATACTGCAATGACAACCTGCCTTTTTTAACCCAATCATTCTTTTTGTTCCATTGGTGGTTTTGCTAATTCAGACTAAAATTCAAAAACCAAGCTGCGCTGTTGAGGGTTTTTTGGGGGGACAGATAGACTTTCTTTTCTGACACATGAAATCTAACAATAAACCTCTGCCTTTAATTGCACAGCTATTTTCCTATAGCTGCACATTTTGTCAAGGTTCCAGGGTAAGTGAGGGCAGAGCCTGCAGGTTGAACGCAGGCTGAACACCATGCTGAACTGGGAGGTAGAATGGGTCCACGGGCCACCTGCTCTGCACTGACAACTCGCTTAGAAACATGTGAACATGCCTGGTTAATGGCAAAACATACCAGGGCTTTGACCGTGCATGAAGAACACGGCAGCTGATGAAGGTGTTCATTTTCTCAGTCATTCCCTCCCAAGGAAAAACCTATGCCAAAGTTTCCATTATCTAATGAAAATGCTAATTTGCCTTTTCAAATATTCAACATCTGTGAGTAGAAGCCCTTAGTTACTTTAGATTACTTAAATTATTTAAATTATTTTTGTCTTGCATCTGCTATTCTAGATCTGTCTGATAGGATCTTTTTGATTTACGGTGAGATAAAGTGCTGCTGCAGTTACGACACAAAGACTACAGACCTGTTAAGACAATGTCCCACTCAGAAAAGTAAACTTGGATAAAAGGCACTTAACCATTTGGCAGTTTTTTTGAAAACACATATGGGAAACATCCTACAGAAATACATGAACATGTTAAATAATATGGTAAAATACAGCAAACTCTACACTACTCTAAAAGCTTATGGTTAAAATTAGGGCATGTCAATGCCTCTTGTAAACAAAGGTTTGGATATCTCTTAAGTCTGTAGCTTCCTTGTGGAGAGCCACAGTGAATTGGTCACTGGATTCCCAAACTGAGATGTGAACAGCTCTTCAAGTGTTTTCCCTTCTTTAGTGGTTTCTGGCAGTTACTGGTGCTGTTTGCCAGCTTTTCTGCAGCATGTGCTGCTTCTCCCTACAGTTCAGTCTCCAAGAAACATTCCAGTTTATTTGAAAATACAAGCATTATAACAGACATCATAAAAACGTCCAATTTTCTCGAAGAAATATTTTCTTGTCTTTTTTTTCTTTTTTCTATGGTGACTAGCAAAATGTACGCTTCTGTAGTTTGCTGTTACTCCTTTATGGCTATTGAACTGCATTGCAAAACAACTAGCTAACAAAGCTGAGAGTTACTCTTAATATTTTCTAATCTAGTAGGAGAAAAGCTTCGCAGATCATGGAGACTAAGAACACAGTTGCAGGCACAGAAGGTGGAGATGCTTTCAAGTAATCTTAATTTGCAATTCCTAACATGTGTAATAATGTAAAAATCCAGTTTCCTTAACAAATATGCACATCTGCTATATTTTTTCCAATCATACTGCTTTAAAGCTTACTGTCAAAATTATTCCTGCCTGTCAACTATGGCATAATTTATCTGCTATACTAATTTTTTTCCGGGAAAGAACAGCACAATGTTATTGCTTAAAAGCATCATATGTCATCTTGTAGCTGTATTCCAACTGGAACTTAAATTGCAACATAATTAAATATAGAAGCAGATAAAGTATAAATAGCTTCAACTGAATGACTCTGGCAGAAACATCTTCACCGTTTATCTCCATTTTACAGGATTCTGTTTTTTTAAATTTCAAGCTACTTTCCAATGCATCTGTGCTCATGTGCATCCTGCTGCCTTCAGCCACCTTGGGAACCTTTCTGACAGCCACTGAACAAGTAAAATGAAAGTTAAGCGACTGAGATAAACAGCCCAAGAAATATATCCAAAATAGCTAGCTAAGGCTTTTGCCGAGATGCAAATGTTTTATCTGTGCCATTAACATCGCTGTTAAAGCAGGTTTAATTTCCAAACACCCTAACAACCTTAAATAACTGACATCCTTCCCCTTCACTTAAAATATGATAGCTTAAACCACACACAAACTGAAAGCCCCCAGCCAAGAGCCTGCTGACTGCCAGAAATATTAGGAAATCCAAACCAGAACCAGCCTTTGCCCTGGGGAAGAGGCTGAAGGGAGGCTGAGTCCAGCGCTGCTGCACGTCTCCCTTTTCCTCCCCTTCCCCCTGAGCAGACATAGTGCCTCTCCAAAGGCATTTACCTTATAAACTCCTTACCAATACTTCCAATGCTTCCAAAGGAGAACCAGCATATGGCTTGGGACAGGAAGAGATTTAAATATAGGTAGGGAATGTAAGCATGCTCACAGTGGTTTTCTCTTTTCCTTTTGGTACTGGGCAGGAAAAATGTCCCTAGGGCCACAGCTTCCAAGTACCTACTACTTCCATTGCTTCTGCAAACTAGTTTTCACTGTGTTCTTTTACATCTGAGCAGTGAAGGAGAAGGTGGCCCTGGAAGTGCCCATGTTGCATATCCAGGAGCACAAAAATATCATGAAAGCTATCAAAACTTTCTGGCATTTAAAGGAGGCTGCATGTCAGAGAATGCAAGTCCTACCATTCTGGGCCTCTCTATTGTATGCTAAGGAGCAGGGTTTCATGTAATCTCTTCTAAGAAAACTCAAGAGGAGAGTACAAATGACAATCTCCTATTTCACTTCTGAGAGTTAGAAGCTTATTTTGACTATGAGAGAACTTCAAATAGCTAAACGTAAAGCAAAGGTGCTGAGAGCTTGAGCAAACTCCAGAAACAAGCACACCCTTGACTTGCGTACTGTCAGATGCTCGACACAGCC
The DNA here is from genome assembly GCA_033124195.1 of Coracias cyanogaster. Lineage (NCBI taxonomy): Eukaryota > Metazoa > Chordata > Aves > Coraciiformes > Coraciidae > Coracias > Coracias cyanogaster. The sequence goes on from JAVSBS010001379.1 coordinate 37,111, forward strand.
AAAGAAAGATTTGGGAGACTCAAGCCATGTTGTACCATGCTTTCCCTGATTATATGTGATCTTTTTCTTTCTCTGAGTTTTCACAGTTACAAAAATATCAAAAAGTACTTGGAAATCTTATGATCATGCTTTCAAGTTGTGTTTAGAGGAAACCCTTCAGAATGTTTCAGTGGCATTCTTACTGCTCATCATTTCCTTATTGGCTTATGTGCTTTTATGGTATTTTATGTCAAATATAAACTTGGACTGGAAAGCCAAATTCAAGGGAGCCACAAAACACAAATTAATATTCCAAAATGAATAATGACTTCATTTCTTGGCCTATGCACATGCTATAGATATCAAAGAACATCTGTTATAGTGTTTCCTTAGATTTTGGGTTCTTTTTTTCCATAATATTTGGGTGTCTTAATTCACCCCTAGAAATATATTACTTTTTTTTTTCTTAGTCCAGTTTATCACCATTTAATCTTTATTGTTTTTTGAAAAAAAAAAAGTTGTTGACATTTTCACGGTTCAAGCAGCAATGACTTTTGACATGTTACTGGCAGAACAAACTATTTTGTATATATAATTTCAGTTTTTATTATTATTGACCCTTAGTACTACAGCTACTATCAAAATGAGTTACTGTGTTTGTACTGAAACTTATTATCTAAACCCATGCTTTAGCTTAAAATAAATGCTTAACCAAAAATAAAGTATGCTAGATGTACTAAAAGAAACAGGAATGCACAGCTCATACTTTGAAACACTACCTTCAAAACTAAAGCATCAGTAAGTGTTTTTTTGCAAGCAGATTTGAAGCAAATTTATGCTTCCTTTAATAAATATTTGCAAGTTCAATTAACTTAATATTTTTGAGATCAATCGACACTTTCATCAGCCCAAACTTTAACAATGGAAAAGGAACAGATTTACCTTTTTTATTCAATAATGGAGATGAACGTTCAAAAGAAAAAAGGACAGCCACTGTAAGCAACACAATTCTTTAAAAAATAAATATTCTTGGCTGACTAGTCCATATCATTTAGTCAATATCTGGCTAAAAAATCCCCCAAGCCCCCAAGATTTAGATCTGAGACCTCTTAAAAATAGGTGCGATTACTGAAGGTTTTTTACCTTAGTGGCTGGCACAGGATGTTTATCTCTGATTAACTTTCTACATAGATGTTAATCTTTAATACATTCGAAATAGAATTGCATAACACAGTGTCCATGGTGCCTGGAGGTTACATTCCACAAAAGTATTTTGGTGTTTCCAAAAAAAGGCTTGAAGTACTGTATTCAGATTAGGAACCCTAAACCAGAAGGTGTTACATGGTCAACCTTGAACTACTGTGAAGTGAGAATATATGCAAATTTTTTTTCAAATCAACTGTAACATATGAGTGATGGCCTAAGGAAACGCATGTCAGGAATTCTCATGTTCTGACTCTTTGCTCAGAGGACAGGACTAGTACTTGGTGGACCAGCATCAGCTCCATCTTACCAACAGGTCTAGGATGTAGCTTGGATCTTTCCACGCTGGGAATCTGGGAGTGGCCGGTTGCCAAACATCTGCTTTCAAAAACAGGCAGAAAGCAGAAGAAAAAAAATCTTCTGATAAGAAAGCGAGCCCAGTTTCTGAGGAAAAGGGATTGATTTTGGTATGTCTTTTTCCAAAGACCATTTCTGACCCTTTTCTGTAAAACATCAAACAGCTCTGATATGGCAGTGTTAACTCTGTGAGGTGGGTTTGTTCCATGACGCCCTTTGAACAATGAGGTAGGTTTGGTCTTCACACTGAAGTGTCTTCTAGGCTGCAAAGCTCTCCTCTTGCTCTACTGGCTGTTTGTCTAATGACAAAAAGGATGGAGGAGGTGGTGTGAACCCGAACCTTGTGTCATGGACAGAGTAAAGTGGAACAATGAGCTGAAAAAATTCCCTGGTCTCTCCCATATTACAAGTACCAACTAAGAACCTAGTTTGTTTTCTGAAATCAGGAAATAAATCCCATGGATTTCTCCTCATAAAGACAAATCTGTCATCCACCTTTGATTGGAAAACTAGAATAGCACAATTTGTGGAGCTTATTTGTGCAAAACAGAGCAGTTTTGCTCAACTTACACTAAAGCTATATAAAATTTCCACTGAGCTACTGCAATAGACTGGTATTCTCTTGGGTACATGAGGCAATCTCCCATGGAAACTTGCACCCTGTTGCAATCCTAATTCAAACGCTGTGCTAGTAAGTAACTGTTGAACACTCAACTGCCCCCATCACATAGTCTGTTCACAGGTTTTTAAATCTTATTGGTTTATCAACAGTCTTAAAACAAACAAACAAAATCTTTGTGAAAGAGTCTTAGTGACAGAAATGTCTCCTCTCTTTATAAATCACAGTTTGGCCATGTATACATATGTATCAAAATCCAGAAATGAGACTTATGGCAATTTTTTTCCCAGTCAATGCCAAGACTCTTGCTGAGAGGGTGAGGATATGGTGCTTTGGATGCTGGATGGATGTAGGACTGCGTCTGCCATGACATCTTGACATAAAGGTACGTGCAATTCCAGCACAATTCCAACCTTCTTCAAAAGATAGGAAGACTGAAAGACTCCTCCATTGAGTTTGGGGGTTTGATCGGTTTTTCTGTCGTTTTTGTTTTGTTTTTTTATATACAGTGCTCACACTGCAGCATCATATCAAAAAGGTCAGACTCCATGATGCTCTCTTTGTCAGAAGAGTTCTGTTCCAGCTTATTTCAGAATTTATAATGTTTGAATCTACTTAAGTTAGATTTTTAAAATTTGTTTTCAAGTGCAATTCAGCTGGATCTGTAAAGGCACATGATAAAACTCAACTGGATAGAAAAGGAGTTTTCACAACAGGCATCAAATAAATCAGCTCCTTCTGTAAAGCCTAATTCTAAAGTAAAGTACATGGTTCACAATATTGACCATTTAAAGTGTGACAGATTTTAACAGATCTCTGTTTGTGTTAAGCCCATTTGTCTCAGCCCATAGTAGACAAAGAATTTTGATCTTCGTATCTTGGCTCATACTTAAAAATAAAATCTGTTTATTTTAAAACTATCAAATAAGTTTGTAATACTGAATAGATACAGGGTACCAAATTTGCTTCTGCCTCAAATTCAGCCTCTCCAAATGGATTGTTTCAAATTTAGAAAATCCTGATAGCAATCAAAAACCGTTACAGTTTGTCTGCTCTATGACGAGAATGAAAAGAGACCAAGCAGCCATTACCAATAAATACAACTGAAAACTTCAAAGGGAAATGGAAGTATGCGTTGACAGATTACCCCTCTGTCTTCACAGGTAAGCTGGGTGTGACAATCACTGAAACCCTGAGGAAATCTGAAGAAATGCTAAAAAATTGTTTCAAAATATTCAATATCTGTCTCAAAGTGCTATCAGGGAATTTTACATTTGGTGTTAGAGATCTTTAAAAAGCTGACAGTCTTTTCCTCTCAAAGAGCTACATATCTGCCCTTAATACATGTTAACATATACTATGAAGTAGCTGCTGTGTATTTAGAGCAATTACTAAAAGTTAGGCTTATAAAAAGCCGCCCTTTATATTTAAATTCAGTAAATGAGTAATCATTTCCCTTCTGAAACTGTTTGATAAACATATGTATTTATTAGGAACTATCTCCTACAAAAAAATGAGATCAGTCACTTTCAACTAAGCATAGACCAGTCTAACCATCGTGTCTCGAATTCAAATGTAGCTATGTACAGTTTCACAGATGGTAATAAAGAGGGTAATGCACTCCTCACTACAGAGGCATGACTGAATTCATTTAAGCTGTGAAATTGCTTTAATGCTATTACTGGAAGGCCTTTCTCTTTAAAATGAAATTACTTCAATGGAACTGCATAGGGGATTCATTAACTTTAGTATTTCCTAGCACCTTTAATTTACCAGTTTCACTGTTTTGAAATATTACAGAAATAGACTGGATTTTCTTCTCCCTTTTCCATAACATCATGGGAACTTATATCATGCTTCTGGCTTGAGATGCTTATGGCTAAGCCATGTAATTACCTCCTAGTTTTACTCTGACATGAAAAGCATCTTTTTAGGGCTCACTTGATCTGGAAGCAGGCTCAGCACTGGACCTCTCACATCTGGGTTTTGCCAGCTCTCTAGATTGCATGTGGTATATAATCCAAGTATTCTGTCTTTACTGTCCACGCTTAAGGTACAAAAGATGACCACCAGGTCTGCTCAGGTTCACTTCTTCATAACCCTAATACGGCTGTGCCAGGAAGATGCTCTGTCCCCTGGCATTTGTTCAGAAATAAGAATAGGTGACAGTAGGCAAAGGATCGGGTAACTGCATCACCATCTTTTGTCCTTCCTGAAGATGGTCTCAAAAAGAAATCTCCATTTTTAGAGCCTCTCCTACCCTCAAAGGCTAGGGTTCCTCTCTAGTTCCTCATGCTGGTCTGTCAGTCCATCTGGAGGGAAACTACAGTGCTTTGGTGCTTAAAATACATCAGAAAACACAACATTCTTATTGAAAGCATGAATAGAAGCAACGCTTCTGAACAGGTGAATATCAACAACAGTAGAACTGTGCTACTAGCAAAAAGTTGAATGTTTGAGAAGACGAGCATTAACACTCCCATAGCAAAATCAGCTGCCAACCAAATCTGCAGCTCTTAGGTCATGAAGGTCCTATGTCCTGGTGAGTTCAAAGGAAAACGACTTCTCTCCAGTGTGTTTAAGAATAATTTATATGTTTTATATTTTGAAAATACAAAAGGCATACATGGATTTTAGTATTTAAAATTGTGGGGAAAAAAAAAAGGCAGGATAGTAGATTTTCCCACCTTTCTTGTTTTCACCCAAATGGAGTAACCATGTGGTATCTATCTAGCAACAGTCGATGAGGTGTGAGCACGTGCCTCTGTCCCACATCTTGGTTTGGATTAGGGTAAAACTGCTGCTGTATTCTCTCTGAGAGAATCAGCATCAGAAACCTGGGCTCCAGTGAGATGCCAAAAAGGCAAGTTACCTACGTTCTCATCTCTTCAACTCTTTCTGGAGATCCACTTCACATTAAGCACTTGTATTTTAGAATGCACTGAAATTCTGACCCTATTCAACCTGCATTTGTAAGACAATCTTCCGTGAAGGAGTCAGGCTTTCAGTTGATTCTACTGATCAACAGAATTTCAAATACTGATTTATCATTCTATAATACAGACTTGTAAGCACCAGCTAGGGAAAGATGCGTCTCTTTAGTAAAAGGTATTAGTACAAGTTTGGTGTTAAGAGATGAAAATCTTTGTTTAAAGTTCACAGTAACAACTAGAACTAGTAGGGTTTTAATTTCTCCTAATCCTTTTCAAAATCCCTTCTATTATAACCTCAAGCACAAAACAGAAGCATTCACTATGTTAAATCCGAATGTGTTTTTAACATACATAATCGCTCATTTCCCCACACTTATACCTGAGACTAAATTAATTCACATCACATTCTTCAACCTCATTCACTTTTCCCCCACATTTTTGGTAACATTCTCATCACTTCTGAGCTGAAAATATTTTACAGAAAGAGCTACCCCTCCACACCCCTAGCCCAGAAAATCCACACAGGAAAAACTCAATGACACATTCAACAATTTAAAATAATGTCCATTCCTCTATGTAAAAGCATCACCTTGTATTGTTCTTCCCCAATCAAGAGTTTTAAAATAAAAATTACATATGTCTCCTGGAATGAAAGGCTACTCAGGTGAGCCAATAGTTCGTGCTACAAGGCTCTGGTTTTAGATCACAACTTTGACAAGCTTTCTGGACATAGATCTTCAGAACAGTTCAGTCGCTGCTAAGAAAGAAATACAATTTTTCCTGGGTTTTGGCTCCTGTTAAAAGAAAAAAAAAGGAAGAGAACACCACAAGCAACTCTTCCAGGGCATCTGGACATGCAAACTCTTCAGTTTGGTCTTTGTGTATAATCTGCAATTCTTGTCTCCACTAAAATCTATCCAAATTATAAATCTCGGCAAAATGTTGGCTAACAAGTGTTCAGTAATAAATCCATATAAGTGGTCAGAGTCCCTGGATGCTAACCAGAGCCTGCAAGTACTTTAATCCAACCCTTAGCAATTTCTGCCTGCGAATACAGCTCACACTGGATGTGCAATATGCTTGAGCTCACAATATCAGGAGTGGGAGGGAAATACTGAGTTCAAAAAACAAGGTAAGGAGAATAAGGAAAGACAGGGGCCAGAAAGGATTGAGAGAAGAAAGAAAACCACAGGAGGAACTGAAAGAGTAACAGGGACTGTGGACAAAGACATGGCAGAGGAGCGAGGTAAAAGCAAGCAAGAGGGATTGATGAGGACATGTGTCAGACCAGGGCCCGTCAATACAAAAAGACTGACAAAACCACAAGAGATCAAAAAAATACCAGAGAAGTTAGAGTCGTGTTGAGCACAAATAAGCATAGTGGCAACAGCCTGCAAACTGGGAAGGAGCCACAATGGCAAAAGAATGGGATTAGGTAAAGATGAGCTGAAAGCAGAATACAGAATTTAGTACTCACTATAATTCTCACTCCAGCACCTGACATGTTTCCCCTCAGCAAGTGACTGGGAAAAATTAACATCATCTTTTTTTGTTTTCATCAGCAGTGGAGGAGGAGTATTCTATTGCCATGAGTTAACCAGTCAGCTCCAAAGGGACAGAGATTTGCAGTGGATATAGTGAGGTTCTTGATGACTTTTGTGGGTAAAGACTGATGCTTTATTCTCCACAGGACTCTTGTCTCGATCACATCAGAAAAGGATGTGATCTGAGAATGAACCAGAACTGCAGTGGAAGACGGCCCATCTGCTCCATTTAAAAGAATGTTTGTCATACATGGCTCACAGAACAGAAATCAGAAAAGGACGGTGACTTTTGTAGTTACAGAAGACAAACCGTAGCAAAGGAGATCAAGACTCTTCTACCACTGTGATCTCCTGTGATGCTAAGCAAAGTGCTTAAACTTCACTTAAATGTCCAAAGCTTTGTGAGCTTCTCAGTGTCCAAATGACTGATTTAATGTCCTGGAGACCGATGAGCTGAAAGGCTGGGAAGGTACAGATGGAACAGAAGCTGGTATGAGTTCTGAATATATCAAATATTTTGACAAGACAGTTCCTGAACACCCTGAACTGAGCATTCAAGTAATATTTTCTATGCAGTTAAAAATCTCTTCCTGAAATTGTAATTATTTTTTGTTTTTCCAAACTAAGAAACTTCTCCCCTTCTTTCACAAATGTGAAAATACATTTAATAATGCTTTTGTAAAACATTCCGATTCTATAGTAACAAATAGCTCAGAAAACCCTTTGAAGCAGTTAATAAGGACATCAATGTATAATACAAAATGTTTGTAACATTTGGTGAAAATAATTACTATGAAAGGAACCGTTATGAAGTTATTTTCTACGGACTTCTGGTACCTTCTGCCATCTACAGGGGCTCCTACAATCAAAAAAGGCACTTTGTGAAAGAACAATGCCCTCACTATTAAAGTCTCATACCTCTAATAAAACTACTTTCTCCAACAGACCCCTAAGATATCTGAAGGTCACACAAAACTGCAGTCTACTAAAATAAAAAAAATTGGAAGACATAATAGCATGTTCTTGAGTACCTAAGTTTGTGGCAAAACAAGTAACTGATTCTTTTTTGAACATTTTGCAGTTATTTAAGGTTAACACTTCATAGGAAAGTGAAGCATGCCTGCTGGAAGAGGACAGGTGACATCCTAGGTATTTTCCCATCAAAGCACATTTCAAACCAGGTAACAAATAAGTACAAGAACATTTGTAAAGGTCTCAGTAAAGCCCATAATTTACCAAAAAGCTTTCATGTGAAAACAAGAGCTAACTATGGTGCTCTTCAGATTAACCCTCCCAGTCAAATATTGGGCTTGCAGCCAGTTTCTGGAAAATTCATACACATGAGCCAGCTCCCTGAACTCAGCTAGTGTCCAAGAACACCTGAAATGCCTGCAACTTTAGAAATGAGCTTGCAAAGAATCACCACTTGTAAGTATTTAAGCATATAGCTATTAGCAGAATAATGCAGATCTGTGTAATTGGCGTTTCCGTGCCAGCTCAGCTGTAACACTGGGCAATTGTGTCCTGAGTTCAACCAGGAACTGTGGCTAACAAAAAGGCAGCATGACTGCAAGGTCATAGAGAAAGGTTGTCTGCAAGCTGGGAAAGAACCTTAAGTACAGAATTTTATTCCCTTCCCTTCAAGCTGCCACTAATTGTTCCTCCAGTAGACCACAAGCACTCCCATGGAAGCACTACAATTCCCTCATGAAGAAGGGGAATTGCTCCCTCTTTTCCTCCTAACTTTAACCTACACTGCCATATTGTCTTGGAAGCAACACTCAAATTTTGTTATACATGGTTTCAAGTCCCATGAACTTGCCAGCTTCTTTAAGATCAGTGAAGGAACTGAGGGCTTGTTAAACACTCTACCTGCTCACCCTTAGCCACAGCGCACCACCGCAGCAGCTTGCAAGTTCCTCTTACTGCTCAGTTTTGAGTCTGCTTACTTGGAAAAAAGGATTTTGGAGCTGGGAGGAAAAGGCATTATTAAGGAAGGGAGGAGTGCTCTTCACCTTAAAATCAGATTTCAAACTTTATCTTATACGTTAAAATAGTTCATTGATAGCTACCAGAATGCCTATCGCAAGAAGTTAAACATGCTTTAAAAAATAATTAACACTAATTTGTACAAACCAGTCTTCCAATGGAGATGATGTTCAGAGACCACAAACCGAACACAAGTTTTTGAAAGGATTCATTTTGCATAGCTGTGTGGAAAGCATACTCCAAGACTCATACTAAACACATTCAAGACTCATTATATAGATACAAGATTGGCATAGTGACCTACAACAGCAGCCTTGTATTACATTATGATGCAGAGAAGTAATAGTCAGGACACTTTCAAGGGCAGGTATTAACTTTATAATTTGATACATGAACCATAACTGTATTAGCAGTAATAAAAGAATGTGTCCTCTGCTACTATTACCAGTGGATTCATAGGGAAGAATAAGTTAGAAATTGGTAATGATGTCAATGTAATGAATATGTTTGCACATTAAAAAACGTCAGGCACTAGGAAACGCTGCTGAACCAATTAAATGTTCCAGAGATTAAAGCATGCTTATCTGGAGTGTACTTTTTCACAGCAGTCCTTACCAGGCTCAAGTTTACTTTGCTCTTCAGCAGGTAACCTACCAGCTGTAGCAGCAGCAACAAGCATCCTTCAGGAGCAATTTCTTTCACTAACAGCTCAGAAAGACTCAGCTGTTCCTGTCATGTTCCAGGAGCTACTTTGCTACTACTACAGCCTTTTGCCATCCAGCACAGCATCCTTGCCCTCCATAATAGGGCTTGGGTGATTTTTTGTTTGTTTGTTCAGGGTTTTTCATTACTCATACCTTCTTTACACAATATGATACAACTGCCTTGATCACCAAGGAAGCTTTCATTTCTCATTGGCCATATGCAGCCGTGACTTAAAGATAAACATGTGCCAGGACGTGTGTTTTTAAAAGGGGCGTGAAGGTGAAAACAGATTTTAAATGCAAAGGAACTTTGAGCAAGTAAATATGTTACAATAGCTCTATTAAATTGAAATTATCATCGTGCATGTCTATTTTTACATAAAATCTTCTGCTCAAGATCTTCAGTACATTTTACAGTTACAGAATCATTTAGGTTGGAAAAGACCTCTATGATCATCAAGTCCAACCTTCATCCAACATCTCCCTGACCACTAGACCATGTCTTGAAGCACCACATCTACTCATTCTTTGAACGCCCCCAGGGATGGTGATTCCACCACTTCCCTGGGCAGCCTGTTCCAATGCCTTTCTTATTTAAAAAAAAAAAAAAAAACCAAAAAAACCCAAACAAACCAGTGAAAAAAATAAAAAAATAAAAAGAAGAGATAGGAACTAGTTTTGCTGATATTTCTCAACTGTGAAACTTGGATCTAGCAAAATGAACAAGAATAAAGTTAAAATTTTTCTAACCCTGATAGCCGTATCTGAAAAGCTCAGCTCCTGGAAACATGCAATCAGAAGAATGAACGTTGGGTTGTTTTTTTTTCATTTCAAGTTTTAATTTGGGGCCAGTGGGTTTGTGGGAAATAGTGGTGGGAAACACTTTTTTTTTTTTTTCCCTTCTATGGTCAGAACCATGACTCTTCACAGTTAACAGTAGTACATGAAGTACAGACAACCCCTGGAAAAAAAGAAATTAATACTGGATTGGGACAATTTTAAGGATCTGAGAAAAACAGAAGAGAAAGAGACATGACATGAGAAAATAATAAATAGTAGCCCTGCATACACATATGGTAAAAAGATTGGAAAAGCCTGCAAATTTGAAAACTAAGGCATCTGTTGACAAGCAGTAAGGGATCTTGCAGTGATTTGTGTTCTATACTGCTCTGTGGGCAGCTCTGATTTCTGTACCAGATTCCCATTATCTTCACATTGTGGTTCCTAACCCTGACTTCTGCGTGATCATTCACAGACGTCAACTAGAGAAATTATCCCTTTAAGAAAGACACTCCCCTGGATGAAGTTCCCAGTGTGCACAACAAACAAAGCCAGCGAATCTACATGCCAATGAAAATTGTTATGTTTTCTTAGGTCTCTGCAGGGCTCCAAATGACAGTAGCACCACATACGGAATCTGAATTAGAAACCTATCACATCCCTATCCACCTGCTTATTCAATGCAACTGAAAGGTATTTTGACGTTTGAATATGAACAGCACTAGCAGAAACAAGAAACTTCAAGACTTGTTTTTATGACAGTAATAGCAAGAGACTGCTATATTTGATAGTAGGATGATACTTAAAGCAGTATAAAAACCACAATGTGCTACAGACCAGTAAAGCAGCTGGCGATCCTGTAGGAAAACACTGCGCAATCTGGGCAGAACAATTTGCGTGGCTTGGTTCCTATTTAAGAGCAGGGCTCTCTGGACAGAATCTTAAGTTGTTGATGGAACAGTCCCCTGAAACCAACCCAAAGCAATGAAGCCAGGGATGAACGCATGAAGCAGACCCTGCATAGCTTCACGCAGGGCTCCTGTGGGTCTATAACAGCAGCCCTTCCAGGAGCAGTGATCCATTACAATTTATGTACGCTGCACCCTGCAACACGGCTGGGAAACCCACGTGGCAGGAGGACGCTCAAGGGAATTAACTGACCTCTGTAACAGGACACGATGAAGCCTACTCTTTATTTCCAACAAACAGGCCCAGTAGAGGGTTGAAAGGATGTGTTTTCCCTCTGTTACAAAGGTAACTGACTTTATAACTGATGGAAAGAAGAACATCATGCAAAAATAAAGCTTGAACTTTCTATAAGTAAACTCATGTGATCCTAAGCTTAAGCCTTACATCCTACCTGTTATTACTTGAAATCAGTAATCCCACTCAAAATCATGATATAGATGTGAGCACACTTCAAATAATTATATAAGAGGCTGAAATATATAGCAGAGTTGAGCATTTTAACAGCATGCTTTTATCTTATTAGGTGTTAACTATTATGTACATGGTTGTGTGGGCATGCATGAGCTGGGTGCTGCATTTCTACAGGGATGGCAAGAATCTGTGGGACTACGCAGAGTATTTTGAGCTTCAGAGGTCTTCAGCAGAGGTAGAGCAAGAATTCTAAAATCAGCAAAGCAAGAGTCAAAGCCAGTGGAACTCTGCAAAACTTTTTCAGGCGGTGGTATACTATGCTTATAAAATCTAATATTACAATTACAAAGCATAACAGCAAGACTAAATAGCTAAAATTCTCCAATATTATAGGCTGGGTTGGCAAACAATGAATTAGCACTGCCATATTTTATTCTGATGTTTTTCAACTTCAAGCTCAGCATAATAGGAAAGCTTATGATATTGCAGTTTATAATGTGATTCTTGAAGATTTACTACTTGATAGGTAATAAAAAGCAGCATATACGTAAACAGCCTTTCCCTGCCTGAGGTCGATGCTTTCAGAACTAAGAGAATTCAGTGGAACCATCCACTCTGTTGTGCTGCAGAAATGTGAGCACTAATCATCTTCTCAAAATCTGACCTTTTTATGGTGGTCACATGAGAACTCAGAGCAGAAGCATATCAAATAGGTATCAAGCCTGAAAAATTTAGACTCAGAGAAGAAATAAGATGGGACTACAACTAAGCTTCTGTTCAGTTTACTGTTGATGGTATCACTAAAAAGGTTTGCCAAAGTTTTAAAGTTCCCTTTCAAGTTCCCATACAACAACAAGTAGCAAGCGTATGATATTAAGCAAAACAGATTAAGTGCTGAACAGTGGGTGAATATATAGAAACAAAACACTTGGGTTACATAAAGAAACATCGAGCTCATTAATCTAGCAGTCCAGGCTGATCTCCACATTTCTCACACTCCCAACTGTGATGCTCTGTATTTTAAGGACAACCTGTATATTGAGCAAAGAAAAGAAAAGAAAACTCCCCCAAAACAACATTCATACAGATTCATGGATGTGCTTTAATTTATTTTTTTTTTATTTTTTTTACATTGCCACCTTCCGTGGTGATTTTTCAGATGGAAAGTCACTATGGAGGAAACATATTCATTTTATAAACTTCATGCCACCCCACTAAACTGCAGATAGTATTTTTAGTTCTCCCTAGCACTAAGCAGACAGGGAATCCGAGGTGCGGTGCCAGGATGTAAGCCCACTCCTTCTGAGCTGACTTCAGTCGTGTTGCCTTGCTCCCACCCTGCTACCATGTTTAGGTCAGCAAATTTCCTGAAGGCTAAATCTGAATACATGCACACATATGCCAGGCATAATCTGGGTGTATTTCTTCATGAATAATTCAGATAAAAGAACGATGTGCTGCTGCTACTGAAAGGCTCACTTATTTTCTCTTTTGGCAAGGTTTGTCCAAAAAAGTGCTGCTGAAGTGTAGCCAACATCTTGCCTCTATTTATAATGTAGTTAGTTTACAAAAAAAGTGTATCCTCTTTACAAACTGTTTGTACTGCTCAAGTTTCCAGTCCTGCTGCACAGAAAATGAAGGGGCTCTCATTTGAGTATGACCACAAAGTCAGGCCAGAAGTATTTCCTACAAAAGGGGTATTTGTTTAAAGTCTTTCTCCATAAAAAGCAGTCTTGTACACAAGCCTAAATCAAATGCTACAGGAAGAGCAGTATCTTCCACAGAAATCTCTCCTATCAGATGGTACAGGATTTGCACATTAGAGCAACACTTCAGCATTTTAAATTATGGGGGTTTTGTTTTGCTTTGTTTTTTTAAAGTAGAGTTATAATAGCTTGTTTGGCAATTTGTAACCTAAACTACCTAGACGCCACAAAAGCACCATGACACTGAGGGTAGTTTGGTATTTGTTTTCATTGCCAACTATGGCAGCAGGTTGTACACACAATCCCTTCTCTTTCCCATCTGTGCACTAGCAGGAATCAACTTTTTCACCTTAGACTACCAAAGCCATAATTTGCCTGCTATGGCAGAGCTGGCACAGGCAGGAATCGCATAGCTTGGCCTGTGTACTGCAGGCCACTGTGGACACCAACCTGAAGGTCAAACATCAGCTTTCAGCACAGGGTTTAGCTGGAGTTCGTGTTGCTTTGTTTCTATCCTTCCAGCCGAGCAGTCCTAAAGAAAGCAACTGGTTCCTCTCTGGCAAAAGCAGCTCTGTTAAATATGTACTACCCTACTTCTATTTTAATTTAGAAATCCCACCGTAACTTGAGATCAAGTTGTTAGGAATAATCAAGCCAAAGCAAGAAACAACCTACGAGAAGGCATATAAAAATACATCTCAACAAGTTAGCATTGCATGCCCTAGTCTTCCATTGCTCTGTTACTGAATATTTACTCTAGTCCAGAAATACTCCAGAACCCACAGACCACTGACTACTCCCAAAGTTCCTGGGACACTGCTCTTTCTTTATTTTTTTTTAATGAACATAACAGGAAACCCATATTGGCATCACAGAGTACATGAAATATATTTAACATCAGCATCTTAAAAAAAAAATATTTATTAATCTTGCTAAGAGAACTAAAATTGTGAGTAGTCTGGCAGGCGGTCATTGCTGTGCCTCAGAGGATAATATTCTGACTTCTCATAACATGTTTTTTTCAGTGCATCAAGGATCTCTAAACAGTACTGGGCAGATCTGTACGTTCCTGCCAAGAAAAGTAATGAAATAAAACATAGCCCCAGCCATTTTAACAGAGCAAGCTGCTTGTTAAGGT